>JAPZDZ010000024.1:7220423-7288480 GCA_029783805.1 Acanthurus tennentii | reverse complement strand
ATATATATATATATATATATATATATATATTGCAGTAAGTGTCGGCAAGTCTCTGTTTGTTCTGTTAGTAACATTTGTGTTTGACATGTCATAAAAGTGCAGCTGGAAAGTCCTACCTACAATATCTAGCAAACAGCACACCTGTTTATTTTATTCTCCATAAGGCAAACATGTTATGAGCTCAAATAAAACTGGGGATTAGACATTTTGGCTAACCTGAGAGTCTCGCTACAGCATCTGCAGCAAAAACGGCAGTGGCCTCGTGTCTGGTGTCGACAATGCGGATGCCCACCTTCTCACAGGCCACCAGGATGGGTGAGATGTGTCCACCCACAAGGGTGAAAACATACTTGACCCCGTGTGCCCGGAGCACCTCTGCCACACTCTCTCCACCATGCCGGGGGCTCTGGGTCTCAGTCTGGGGAGAGATAACGAAATAATAGCGAAGTCAGACATGAGAATATTACAACAATTTCCTGTTACATCATCGATTTACCAGATTGCAAAATGTGGTACACCGAGGGAAAAAAAGCTCTGTCATAAATAAACCACAGCCATTGTGAGCTGCTGGCCCCTCTAAAGGTCACCTGTCACACCAACACTCCACCCCACACTCTCTTTTACATTTCACAATAGCCACATATTGTTCTGGTTTGCGGTGGAGATGTGTGTGCCGCTGGGTTTTGTGCAATCCCACTGACAGTCAAAGTAATGCGATAGCCTTTGAGCTTGAAAACCACAAGGCTGGTCAAAGTTTACACGAATGGAGTCAAGCTCACCTTTCACCTGTCACAGTCTGCAGAAAACAGGTTATTTTCTTATGGGGTGCAAAGATAACGCAGGTGTGCTAGCTCAGGCATGTGTGCAATGCTGCTTTAACATAAACTGCATGTGGAAAAGGGAAAAGAAAAGCAGGGGATTTCAATTTATCATGAAAAAATGCAACAACTTACCTTGTGAAACAACTGGTAGAGTAAGCCAAGTTTGTAGGCTGCAAACACAAGCCCTCCCACCGCAATGACCGCAGAGCATCCGAGGACGGTGCAAAAGCCTTCCAATGACTCCATGTGAGGACACGAAAGCTAACCTTTATTTACAAAAACTTAACTTAGCTAAACTCAAGATGTAAACCTACTCTTAAATTGTCCAGTTCGGCGGCTTCACCTCGGCTAAGCTAAGAAAACGTTACAATAACTATTAGACCTAAACTGCTATGCTCCCATTTCGAAAGTCGTGATATTACCGATACATTCAAAGTGAAATTGGCTAAATTAAAATTGCTGACGAAGGCCGTAAGGTGGAGGTGGTCGACTCTTCCGTGAGTGACCTGAAGCCCTTTGCAATTGCTAACTTGTGCCGACACAGGAACATTAGTCGATGTATTTACGAGTCAAGCTAGCTACAACTACATGTATAACTTCCGGCTCTGTTTTTCAAAATAAAGCCAACAATCTGCATGTGTTGTAGGATATAGTTCTCTTTTGCATTTTGTTTTCAGTGTACGTATTCACAATGCACATGTCTATTTATATTGGATAAATACGAGTGTTATTTCAAGAATATTTCCCCCTCAAGTAGTTCATATCTTTTTGCGCTGACCAATCCAACAAGTGTTTGTCCTTTTATTGTGAAGGAAAACTTAACCTCTCCTCTGGTAACACTGGTCTTTGTTTTGGGTGAAATTGACATGGCTTCGTGTGATTGGGTTCCTTCTGTGAATACGCTCGTATGAGGGACAACCCTTAGTCCAATGAGTAGCTGGTGATGGCGTTGCACGCTGTCGAAGTTGATAGCTACGTTCAAATGAGAGCAAAGTTCAAAGCAACACGAAAAAGACAAACCAGACAATGTTGCATTGTTGTCCACAGCATCAATGACATAATGTAAGCTCTTTATACCATTACAGAAAAAAACACAATAGCAACTGGAAATATAATTAGTAAATGCAGAACTTAAAATCACTGACAGCTGTCAGCATCAATAAACTGTGTGTAAGTGTGTGTGTGTGTGTGTGTGTGTTGTTGTTGTTGTTGCTGAACATTATTTTTACAGCAGTGTGCAAAATGGGAGTTTGTAAACGTCAATTGTCTTTCCATGATCAGGATTTTCAGCAAACAGTATTTTGTCATCCACTTTTTGTTCCTCAAAAACAATAATCTGAAAGACAAGATAAAAATATGTATCAATCAAATACATAATCTGCTCCAAAATGTGCAGAGAAAAAACACTACTTCACAAAAAACTGTACCTTAAAATCTGTAGGTTTACCTGATTATCTCCGCTCCTGAGCCAAGCTCCAGGGAGATAAAGAAAATGCTGGGGGCCAATGAACCAGTGACGCCCAAGGTTCTGCCCATTGACAAAGACAGCTCCTTTACCCCAGCCCTGTGGATGAATGCATTGGTAAGATCAGTAAAATTTTATTACTGTAAAACACTGATGTAGAGCAGTAACTCAACTCAGTCAGCTCAGTGATGCAAAGATGTAACACAAATATTAAGATGCTGCATTTCACTGAAATTACCTTTATTATGCATTGCGAAGTGCTGAATCAATTATTAAGATTATATTTAAAGATTTTAGTAGCAGTTAGTATGTAACATGTCCTGGCTGTAATTGATGGAGGATACCATAAATATAACTAGCTGTCCTACTCACAGGAAGCCGGATGAAGGTGTCTCTGGGTGGACCATCCACATGAAGTCTGGCCAGGAAAAATCCTGGAGTGGAGGGTGACTTGAGGTCGGACTTCCACTGTCCTGAACTCATTAATCTGAAACAAGATTAAACATTAATTTGAGAAACTCAGTGCAGTCACATGAACCTGAAAATCAATTGGGACATTATGAGACTAGCAAGATTTGGCAAATCGTAGTACTTGTTTGATAGACCCTTTGAGGGAGTTCTGGGGTGTGGTGTACCAGTTTGCTCTGTCTTGTCACATAAACTATTTGTGTGGCACTTGTATTGCAGGTTTTGACAGAGTGTACTGCACACAAACACAGCTGTCACAAAGTCGAACACCAACACTAACTCTGATATGCAAGGTGTATTTACCACACCTGCAGGTATCATATTGCTATATGATTATACTAATATAATCATACTATTATTATAACAATATGATTAGTAATTTTGTACCAGATTATTAAGTACTTTAAGGTTAATCTTTAATTTGCAACCAGCTAATATGTAACTAATTGCTAAAGTCTAGTGGTCAACTTATACTAAAAATCATTTTAAAAAATCAGTTAACGAACCTCTTTATAAAGCCTGGTTTCATATCTAAACAGAAGGTGGTAAATCCTCTCAGGGGGGTGTGATTGAACAGAATATCTCCCACAATACCTGTAATGCAATATGAGGTAAAAATATGGAAAGAAAACACCATACACAGAGACATTTGTTTTCAATGAGCTTTAATCCACACATAGTAGGTTTATCTGAATAAAGTGATGTATGATTCTTGCAATTTTTGGGCTGTTTCCACCTATTTGTTTGCACTTGTTATAAGTTGCTTTAGATGTAAGCTCCGGCAAAATAAATGTAATGTAAAAACTGTAACAATGCTTGAGTGTGGTAGGCCATAAGGCACGTAACTAATTAGAAAGTTTACAGAGGTTTGAACAGTGCTAAAGTAAATGTTTAGAATGGTTTGACCTAAAACACCAGTGATGAACAATGTGTAGTTATAAATTTAAATCACTGATGTACAAGCATGAAAGCAATGTATGTAATTAAAGGTGGGATACCTTTGCGCTGTTCATCCAGAGTTTTCCCATAATTCACCCTCCCACAGTTCTCCACTAGGAAGCTCAATGTCCTCTCTGCCTTCAAAGCACAAAACAAGGGTCTTGTTTGGAGAGTTATTCATATATGTATTTTTAAATATATTCAAGGCACAATGTGTAATTTATCTAGCTAGATGTTTCTCCGTCAAAACAATAAAAACCAAAGCCAATATTTGATGATGTCGAGAAATAGCAGAGTATCAGAGTTTGTTTGGAAACATTTGGGATGATATGAGTATACAACTTAGAGGACTTGTACTTAGAAAGTTTAACACGTATTGCCACATTTTTGCGAAATCAATCATACTCCTGACATTTTGTCTATGATAAATAAAAAATCTGGCAATAATTTTGCATGAAATGGATATTTTACTATCTTGTTAACCCTACTTGCGCTGTAATTTTATTCCCTTTCAGACATACGAGCCCCTGCACTTTGGTAATCAACCCTAACCCTAAGTCTGAGTATACTGAAAAAAGGATGGCAGGTTCAGGTAAGTCAGTACCTTTCCATCAAGGAGTGTCAGCTCATGAATCTTGTTGTCTAAGATACCAACAAATTGCCTGTCCACAAAAACCTGGAGAACAGTAAAAGTCACAATGACAGGATTATGTACAACTACTTCGGGCAACCTGACACAACTATCCTGCATAATTAAAACTGTATCAGTGTGAATCTGTACATCCTCACCAGTGCTCTGTCTCTGATGTTGTTCTTTGAGCTGAGGGTTCCTCCACTGCTGATGGCGGTTTCATACAGAGTGTAACCATATGACTGACCATTGTTATTGTTCACAGGGAGGTTTTCCATATTCAGCGGCATCTCTGACCTGTATGGCTGGATGAGAAGTCAGGCATCCTAACATATCATATACAAGAATCTGGCAAAACAGAGTAAACATCCGGCCTCTAATGTCAATGAAATGAAACTGTATCTGTGTAGTTTCACTGGCAGAGTAATAAGATATCATCACTGCTGCTGTTAGGAAGCTGCATTCCCACTGAATGAAATTATACGACACACTTGGACTAACAGTATATGACAGAAACTTAGGGGAGAAAAAAAGCAGAGATATCAACATCTTGATGTCTGGCCAAACCCAAGCTGCTAGCTGTGAGACATCTGTCTTCAGCATTGGCAGCATGTTTAGTGGAGACACCAAAGCAGACAAACAGACTGATAACAGAAACGGTCTGTCTGTCTGAGGCTCACAACATCTTGCATTTTGCTCTCATTTCAACAGGGTCCCTACGTCCATCTGACAGTACGGTTTAGTTGAAGTTTGAATACATTTTATATTCTATTGATTATACAATCCACTGTCGCACCAGACAAGTAGCTTACCTTGTCAGTCAAGTGCAGGCTGTCCCACAGTGACAGGTGTCGCTGGATGACAACAGGGTCGTACGCTCTCCTCTCCTGAGGAGGGGGCACTTCAGGAAGAGGCTCAGCTGGAATGCAGGTTTGTAAAAACATTCAATTAATACTAATTATGAAAGACTCAATTAGTCTTTACAATACAGTCATCAAATGAATTTCTAGGTGTACAGAGTTTGCCCATAAAATTAGTTATGTAATCAATGCATGTGGATGCTGAAAAAACATTACAATGATACTGGCTGAATAAATTCCTCAAGAGTTGATATTTTGGGGTGTAATCTCCAGCCTCAGATAGAGGGGCATCATAATCTGCAGAAAAAGATATGCAAGAATATAGTGCACTTGTTAAGGGGAATCATATTCATCAAATGTCTGAAAAATCCTTAATTCTGGGGTCCTTGAACCAACCATAACTGGTGACCTGGGGTTTATAAGTGCCAAAGTCCATCGCTCCATTCATGAAGCCAAAGCTGGTTCCCCCGTGGAACATGTACAGATTGATGGAGACACCTCTCTCCAAGATCTCTGACACAACAGCCAGCATGTCTGTAAACCATATGATAATAAATGATCACATAGCCCACAAAGTGAGCCCAGGAGTAATACACAGCAATGAGGGAGTTGTCAAGTCAGGCAGTAATGATCCTTTCTGTCGCTTAAACTGTCCTTGAACAATACCTGAACCCCACAGCTTAGTAGTGACTTTTTGAATTGCCTTGATAATGCTATCCAAAATCACAGGCAAACACACGCCGGCCTTCATGGACCTTCCGAGTGTGTTGTTGAATGAAGAGAACACAATGTGAGGCTCAAAGCATGTGAATCACTGGGAAAATGTAAGATGAAAAGTGGTTCTGTACCAGCAGCGTGGAACACATGGTGATGTTCTCCCCAGACGTCAAACCAACCAGACCAGTACTCCATCACCATTAGGGGTTTCTGGGGCTACACAGAACACACACATGTATTACACACATATCTCTCTTACAGTGTAATTTATAAGCCATAGCAAGGCTTTAGGGAGAAATAAAACAGGACATTTACCATATGTGCTTTTTGAGGATGCTCTTAGACAACATAAGAAGCAGAAATAAAAGGCATACTGAATGCAAATGTCTCTTTGCTGAAGCTAACTCATCACCCACCTGCATGTCAGCTAAATACTGGATAGCTCCAAACGACAGTCTCTGAAGGTTTATTGTTTTTAAAACTGAAATGAACAAGATTCAGACCAAATGAAGGACAACGTTAATGAATGGTTAATAAATTTAGGAGCAGTATTTGTAAAATATAATATAAAGAAAATTAACCACAGACATAGAAGTGGATACAGTGTTTGACACTGCATGTTTTAACACAAGATAGAATAATTTTCCCTGGAGGTTAAATTTAGCTACTGTAAAATAAATGTTTTAGGCAGTGTTTTCAGACTTTTCTCTTAAGGTTTACTCATTTTCATGACCTCCTTCTATTCCTCCACATCGTAAGCCCTCCCAGTTGTCTGAAGTCAGCAGGAGCTCCTTGATCCCCCTGGACACGAGACACTGCAGGACAAGAAAAAAAAAAAAATCTTTTTGCATTTGCATTCGCATGTATTGACTTAACTACAGTGTCAAGATTTTAGTCAGAAAAAAATAGCTGCAATGTATCAGTAAGCTTACGTTCTCTATAAATGGCATGTAATCCTCATCTTTGGCATATGATCCATACTCGTTTTCAACTTGAACTGCAATGATTGGGCCTCCCGCTTCAAACTAAAAGAACAATGAGCAAAAATAAATGTTTTTCTCCACACAGTCTTTCTTGAAAGATAGCAAAATTTTAGTTTGGTTTACCATCAGTGGTCTTATAACTGAGACGAGCTTGTCAAAGTAGAGGTTGACGGCATCAACAAACCCTGGATAAGTTGTCCTCAGCTGCATGTCTTTATCTTGTAACAACCAGCTGAAAGAAACACGACAACAACACTGGCGGCTTACAGCTAATATACAGTGATGTTTTAAAGCAATGTGCAGACGGTGTTACCTAGGCAACCCGCCCAAGTCCCATTCAGCGCAGATGTAAGGTCCGGGACGCAGGATCACCCACAGACCCATCTCTGCTGCCAGACTGACATATGCCCTGTTGGAGTTAGAGACACCTATTTCATTTAAAAAACAGAACCATTTTGGATGTCCATATTTTTTTTTTACTACTAACAGAGAGAAAAAGAATATTAGATAAAAGCGGTACTTCAGGTCCAACTGATCCTGAAAGTTGAATGCTCCTCTCTCAGGCTCATGCAGATTCCATGGCACATATCTGGAAATGCAATCAAGAAAATGGTTATTTAAGCAACGGCTTTGTCAAGGGGATTGTAGAATCCTGGTATTTGGTTTTAAACAGTGAAAATACAGAGATGTGAGTCTTAGGTTGAGGAAGGAGCCTACGTTGTGAGAGTGTTGAGACCACAGGCCTTCATCTTCAGCAGACGGTCCTCCCAGTAGGCTCTAGGAACACGGAAGTAATGGATGGAGCCTCCAAGGATGCGGAAAGGCCGTCCCTCCAGAGTGAACTGGGATGAATTGGCCCTTAGACTCTCCACACGACTCATTCTTCTCATTTTAGGGTGATGTCTGATAGGAGATAAAATTAGATGAACTATCAGGAGCAAAAGTTCATCTTCTGAGGCAGGTAATTAGTGATAGGGAATAATTAATCAAAGAAAAGTAAAAGTATCTGCTACATTTTAACGTGTATTACAGTGATACAACTTTACAAACAACTCTATTTCAAGTGATGCATCCATGTTATAAATACTGTAGTACAGATAACAGTAAAGAAACATAAATTGGTTAATTGATATACGAGCACAACCAAGGTTAACTTTTTTCAGAGGAGTAGTCTCATAAATAGTTACAGAAAATCCCAAATCACATGAAAACACTGAAAAGCTGTACCTTGATGCTGAGCTTGCCAGGGTGCATTTGAAGGGAGGATGGTGCTGGGAGGCCTCAAATGCTGTGGATAATGGAAACTATTGTTGTTTCAGAACAAAAATATAACAGTGCTCTGTCTCACTGCCTCTCTCTCTCTCTCTCTATAGCACTCAGTCAGAGAAGGGAGGCATTACATTGTAAACAGTATTGTCATATTTTACACATTGGTGCCCTATAGTGGTTCTTAATTTGATCACAATCTAATATGAGAGCATGTACAAAAGTGTTTATAAGTTAGTGTAAAAATAGTATTTAATATGTGTGCTTTCTGTGTCATATTATTTGTCCTCTCAACCATAGTCAGGATAATTGAGTAATTATTTTTACCTGCCTCTCAAAGCTCATCATGTTATGATTACTGATAAGATAATGGGACAAAATCAAAGGGCAAAGAGCACCACTAAGAGATTATTGAAAGAAAAAAAATAAAACTTGCAAGCTGCTTTTCTCTGGTGTTTTTATTTAACAAGAGACAAATTATGGTGAGGTGAAAAACAATTTCATTGATTACAATACACCTCAGAGTGTTGTGTATTGTTACTTTTGACATATTTCAGAAAGAGACATTCAAGAGTGATAGTCATAGTTATATAATAGATATATGCTAGTTATTATATATATTTTTTCTTAATAATTCTTTAGTCTTGTTGGATGCAAATAATATTTTTAATTTAAAAAAAAAATTAGAGACAATTTTCTATTTTTTGCGTTTTTTTTCATTAACGTAACTTTGTGACGGTCCCTAAGTTAAACCGGAGCTTACAGGCGTGTATGTGTGTACTTTTGGATAACTATCGTTAACGTTAGCTCTTTCTTATTCAAACACCGATTTTATCAGCTACTACAAAAAGAAAACCTAACTTTACGGTTCGATTACTGAGTTTTTAATGCAGGAAGTATCGTTACGGATATCCTAGGGTCATATAAAGTTGTAAAAATGGGGTAGTTGAATGTAATTAGCGTTTGTGTGTCATGTTTGACAGGTTTTGTGAGTGCGGATTAGCATACGCGACCTAATTTAACTGCATATTTAGCCCGAGTCACGGCACTGGTCACTCATATCAGGTGTCATAAATACAAGAAACGCACAAGATCGAGCTGTTTAAGTCGTGCCGGTGTCAATAGAAACCATTTCAATGTTTGGTCTTCGTCTCCCCGCAAAGCAAAGATACTGTCTCCTGCTACTTTGTGCTGCCGGAGCGATTGTGTTTTATGCTTACCAGTCGAAAAGGTAAGAGATACAGCTTGAACAGCTTGCATAAAGTTTACATGAGCACGAGGGAAGTCATTATCTGAGCTGGTGTCAACTCTTAACACGAGTCATCCGTGAAGATGAGCAGCCCGCCCACTTAAACTTGACACAAACAGCCCCGTTGTTTGAGTTCAGCTCCTTCATGGCTCCTGATTTATGCTCCAATGTATTTATGCTTGTTTATGTCACTGCAACAAGCTTGCCAACGAACTTTGCCTCAGCTCACCTGTTGGCTTGTGGACATTGAACATGATAACACGTAGTAAGTTACCTGTGACTGTGCTAGACCTTAGTTCTTCCTGCTTTGAGGTTTGTGACACACGTAAGTCGCACTCTTTCCTTCTCATTAGCTTGACATGTTATTATTGCATTACAATAGGTTATGTACAGAGGCAGATAAGAGGGCTTTGTAGCAGGGTATAATGGTTTATGTTTAAGGTCAAGCTGAATTTTGCTTGTGCCTAACACTAGCCTGAGGTTGATTATATTCAAATCCTGTGATAACACATGAAGGGCACACCTGCCATAAAAGCTATACATCTTTATCTCCATGATTTGCATTGAAATTTCTGAACGAGGGGCTTTAGCATTCATTTACAGACTCTCTCCCCATTGGAGAAATATGTCTCAGATGTCTCATGTCCTTTGATCTTCTTGAACAAGATGTTTTTTCAGTTATAAACTGCATTTTGCCCTCAAGGAGTCGCCCTGTAGTTACTAAAATGAGCCGTGAAGAGGGTCTGAGGGCCAATTCATCCCAGTTCACTCTGGAGAGGAAACCCTTTCGCATCTTGGGAGGCTCCATCCATTACTTCCGTGTCCCCAGAGCCTACTGGGAGGACCGTCTGCTGAAGATGAAGGCCTGTGGCCTCAATACTCTTACAACGTAGGTTCCCTCTGGAATACACGGCTGGTTGAATGTGATGTGCCATGTTCCAGAAGATTATACACATATTAAACAGAGCAAAGCAGAACAGTCACAATTATTGAATAAGGGTTTTTATGGTACTTAAAAAGAAAGCCAAAGATATAATCAATTACTTTTTGCAAAAAACAGACATTCTACCTTTAAAAAAAGTATAAGCTAAATAAAAATTCACTAAAAAGCTTTTTATTTACTTTTTTTTTAGGTATGTGCCTTGGAACCTGCACGAGCCTGAGCGAGGGGCTTTTAAATTCGAGGACCAGCTGGATTTAGAGTAAGAAAAGATGCAGGGAGGACATGCTGAAACTCTGTTTTATTGCATGTGGACTCCTGCAGGTGGCACTGTTGCATTGCAGCAGGACTTAGTTTTCCACAGTCTTGAGTAACATTGGTGACACTGAGACTGCTGAGATGGGTGTACGTTTACCCTTAAGAAACTAATTAATTAGTTTTGTGCTCAGTCGGTCAGCTTCAGTGATTCCAAATTTATTTATTAAAATGGCACAGATCCATCCAGTGTGTTCCTTGCTGTCAGGTGTTAGAAGAGAAATAAAAAGATCCTTTAACAGAAAAACAAAGTGAAATATTTGACAATTAATGAGACTATTTTCAAGTGTTGATCTGCTGTATTTTGACTAGGGAAAAATTATCTGTCCCCACATTATTTCTGCTGCTGTAAATATGTGAACTGTATTGTAATAAATAAATAAATGCATGTTTTGCATCCTTCTCCTAGAGCCTATCTCCGCCTTGCAGCCAGTCTGGGTCTCTGGGTGATTCTGCGTCCGGGGCCATACATCTGTGCCGAGTGGGATTTAGGGGGACTCCCAAGGTAAAAAAAAACACAATTAAGTGTTACTTTTATAGGTATTTTGTATCTGCCTCACAGCCACAGTAGCATTGTAATACCTTATTTAAAAATAGCCAGTGGGGTGCTGATTTAATCCCTTAAATTGGCTTGGAAATGAATTGTTCAGTTAGGTAATTTGTTTGTAAGCGGTATCTTTGCTGCGGGCCAATCCCTTCAACTCTTGGAAAAAACTCCAAGTTTAGTTATGTGCATTATTTCAAGGGTGCTTTCTTTGTCATTCGTTTGACTGGTTTCAGAAATGTGATGCTTACAATTGTGTTTTCAGTTATATTGATCCACTTTGCAGTTTTCCCCATATCCGATACAAAGAAAAAACATAGAGTTATACATGGTTTAAGACATATTATGGTTAGAGGTCATCACAGATCTTGTAAGTTAACCACTATTGCTTCCCATATGAAGGCCAGTGATGATTTAGCAGATATTTGGTGAGTTACTATGGAGAACAGTAATTAAATCTGACAGGCATATCTCCCTGAAAGGATGAATTCATTTAATTCTGTAATCAAAATAGATTCAGACAGATAATGGGATGAATGTTGGAGGGAAAAAGACTGCAAGTAGGTATTTTTGGAGTAGAGTTCCCTCAGGGAATGTGAGGTTGAGGTAATATTTATTTGATAATCATCAAAACAGAGTGTTTCTTGGGGCACGCAGTGAAGCATGACTTCCTCTGCACCACATCTTGTGATAGTCATGCTTAGGTTTGTTGGGATTATCTTAAATATTTAAAAATCTGAAGAGAGTTCACAACACGGCACTTTAAAGAACTTACGTCATTTTACTTCTTCATTGACTTTTTAAAGGTTTTGTTGTGGTTTCTTTTTTTAGTTGGCTGCTACGTGATCCGAACATGAAATTGAGAACAACCTACCCAGGATTCACTGAAGCGGTCAACTCTTTTTTTGATCATCTCATTAAGAAAGTTGTTCCACATCAGGTACTTTCCATTTTAACAAAGAGGACTAAAATAGTAATTTGAATGATGTACAAACACTAAGATATTATAGAAAAAGGAAGGAAAATATGACTTAAAAACATCCATCCATATATACATGCATATACGCTTGTTTCAAAGCTGACAGCTCTTTTATTTAATTTGATTTGAGGTTTATTTTGGTCGCACTCCTATGAACTTATGTCAGTGTGTATCTAAGAGAATTCAGCATGCATGTGGCTAGAAAAGTTTTCATTCCCAAAAAGACAGAGTCAACAACCCTGATCTTAACAGTTAAGATGCTGCACGAAGCATAAATAAAACTGAATGTGATAATCACTATCCATTTCTAATATGTACTCAGTTCAAAACAGTACATAGTCAATGTATTTATGTTAATGTATAAATGCTGTTACTTCTGCTTTATTCTCTATACCTCATCAGCATAATTGATTTTTGTATTTTATATAAATGCCCTATTGATTTTAGTGTTTGCAATATGTTTAAAACCAGTTAAGACAGCAGCAAAATAAGACATGTAAACAGGTTTATTGGTAAAACATGATGAGTCATGAAAGCTCAGCCATTCTCAAGCAAGAATGAGCTGAGCTTCACCACTTTATGAAAGACAAATTAGTTGTTTGAGATCATTTTAATCAAATCAGGAAAAAACATCCACTTGGACTCAAGGATGAAATGATTAGTATTTGTTGTTCAAAGGTCAAAGGTCAAGGTCACTGTGACATCAGAAAACACATTGTTGGCCCTAACTTCTCGAGTCATTCACTAATTATGACAATATTTTATACAAATGTGTAGTTGGGTAAAAATGATGTAAAATGAAGAAATAATAACATTTTATATTCAGAAGCAGTAAGTGGAGGCATACAGCAGAGATGCTGTGATTCTATTTTTTATTTTTTGTCATCAGGATTGTATTTGCAACTATAATTTATTCCTGCACAAACCATTTTTGCAACCATCTCCCCAGAAAAGCTGCTAGCTCCTGTTGACCATGTAATAACCATTTTTGGCAATGCGATGCACCATACACACCCTAATTTGTTCACCTTGTGTCACCCCAGAGTTACTTTCTTCTTATCAGCTGCATGCATCATTGAGCAAGCTCTGATTTCCATTTCAAGGCGTCTTTGAAATTCAGCTGTATTGAGGCTAGGGATGGTCAAGAACTGGTGCCAGGCCCTAATATGTGTCTTCTATTCATTGGCTAATTAATGCGCAGTACTCCAAGGGTGGCCCAATTATCGCAGTTCAAGTGGAGAATGAATATGGCTCCTACGCCAAAGACAAAGAGTACATGCCTTTCATGAAGGAGGTAAGAAACATTTTAAATTTATCTCGACAATAATTGGTAGCTTATGGATGAGAGCGCACTTATTTACCTTGTTCTCTCTGCTGTCTCTTGCTTGCTCGCTCTCCTTTTCACTCTCTTTCAAAGGAAAATCAATAATAATTCTGAAAGAACCTCCACTGTTTTGTCTAGTTTCCTCCATAATCCCCCCTCCTCCCCTTCTTTCCAGGCATTATTGTCAAGGGGGGTTACTGAGCTGCTGCTGACCTCAGACAACAAAGATGGACTAAAGCTTGGAGGAGTGAATGGAGGTATTGTCAGATAGGCTGACAGACAAGACTGTGCATACACACACATCCAAACAAGTACACACAAATATACAGTAGGGTGGTTGTTGGTGTGTATGACAAGAGGTCTGAGCCCAGTGTCAGGCAGCTGCAGTCCAAACCCAAATTCCACACACAAAGGACTCTGTGTTGTGCCAGAAAGTTGTTCTTTTTGTATTTGCTCTGGCATAAGCATTGTCTTGTTGTTTTTTCCTTTGTTTTTGTGACACACCTGCTTCTTCAGTGCACATGCACCAGTAACTCTTGTTTTAAAGCCAAATTACAATTGTATTTTATATTGCTTTCACTTAAAATACAGTTTTGCTTTTTTTATTCAATCAGGCACTAGGAATGGATTCCCCTGCCAATCACTACTCCTACATCATGACACATGCCCTCATTATTGCTTTCTGGCATTTTGGTGCTTTTCCAGTTTATGCCTGTTTCACATAGGAATGAGCATGGACAAGTTGCAGTCAGTGTGTCTGTGTTTTAAGGAGGCATTTAGCCATGACTTCATTAATTGTTTGTACGCTGTTACATCTTAGATGTCAAATTCTATGACTGAAGTGCAGTGAGTAAATATATAGTTCTCTCTTTTTGCCTTTTATTGGCAATTTTTTCCTCTGAAGTCACACCGATATTGAGATGCAATGTAGTTGATTGTTTTGCAATCTTTTGTGTTAATGTTTAGTATCTCACAGTAGTTGTTCTGTGCTGCTATTGTTATTATGGGCAACGTGTTGTCATAAGATATCAGTTACTTTTTCATTACCAACCCAATGTGGAACCACTAATAAATCTTTAAGGACAATAAAGCCTGCGATGGTTTAGGTAAAAATCTAAATAAAGATCTTTATACAAAACTCTTAACAGCCAACAAAGCACATCTGCAGCAAAGGAAGTTTAATGATAGTTTGACCTGTTGTTCCACATCTTTGTTTTATGCAATAACAATATTGTTCTTCCTTTTTTTTGGTCTGAAGCACTAGAAACCATCAATTTCCAGAAACTAAACCGAGATGAAATCAAGTATCTGGATGAAATACAGGTGAGTCTCATTTGTATTATTTGATCAATATTTGCAGATGCTGAAGTCAATCTTTCCTTTTTTGTGATGTAATCAAACATAATGAAAACTTAGGGCTGCGTGCAAACCTTTATGGGAGAAGTTGAAGACCAGTATGAATACTTTTTGAAACAATTTATTCAAGCACGGTAAATAAGTGATTGAAAAAAGCTCTATCATCAATTAAATTAATTGTTTTGTGCTTATTTAACCTTTGATTACTTATCAACATATTTTCCTCATCCACAAGCCTCACAAGCCAAAGATGGTGATGGAGTACTGGTCCGGCTGGTTCGATCTTTGGGGTGAACTTCATCATGTGTATGCAGCTGAAGGTGAGACAGACTTAAAATTGGTACACTGGTTCTCCTCAGAGGGTGCTACAGTGTGTAGGATCCATTATAAGAGAAAGACAGGTGTTCACATTAGAGTGAGACATAATTTCTGCCAATAGATTCTCTGAAAAGTGAAACAGTTTCTCTCTGAACAGGAGGTCAATAATACTGGCTAATTTGAGACTTAGGTAAGACTGTGTTTTTTTTTGCTGAGAGCCAAAGCAGAATATCTGATGGTAAAAACAGACTTTCTTAAGGGTAAGACAGAATCTCAGTGCCTTAGGGTAAAAGAGGCTTAAGACAAACCTTCTTTAGCAGAGGATAAAATAGCCTCTTTGCCAGAGGAAAGGCAGAGGAAGGACAAACTCACTGCTATGGGGTCTTATGAGATAAATTCAGAGCCCATTTAGTGCAGCAAGGATGTACAGCTTAGCAAATGGTCATTTCCTCCATGTTTAGTGGCTTTGTTTGAGATTTATATGCTTTTTATGTATTGTAGGATGTGAGCCAAGTATTACAGACCGGTGTCTGTGTGCATTCAGGACCACTATATAAATTGTCTACTGCTCCCAAAAAGTAGTCCTCTAATTGATACTTTCACACAAAAATATTGACCAGTTCTCATCATAAAGGTCTCATTTACAACCAAGAAATAATTTACTAGTGTAGGCCGGACCAGCTCGAGAGTAGATAAATTACTGTCCTGGACTGACTCTAAGAGTTTTTTTACAAATGAGCTTCAGTCTGATTATCAGTCAGTGTTTGACTGCATGTGCAATTTGACTTTTTTATTGCAGAGATATCTGGTGTCTTTCCTTAAATAAACGCTATCACTTCTGCTTTATTCTTGCGCAGCGCCAAAACCACAGATGAATAACTAATCTACAACAATCATAGTGTCAACTGGTGGTTTTCATGATACTCGTCAGCCAATTGACTGTACTATGAAACTTCAAGTTTGCCGTCCTCTTAACTCTGTCTTCAGGCCATGCTTTTGATGTTCAGTGGCCAGATTTTGAAACACTTCCTTGCACAGGATTGTTCAAAGATGTGCTTCACTGATCCTGACTGACTGTACTGGACGTGGGTGGAGGTGTTTATACTTTGTAAGAGTCACATTCATCTCATGCTCTCATAGCTCCTTTGTATCCATATGTGTTGTAGATGCACGTACACATACACACTAGGATGGGCTCGGCTGCATTAAATGACGTTCCTGTTGATGTTGACACACATTATCAGTATGCATTTTATTATTTTATGCTGCAAGCTCTGCATGCCTTGTAAATCACAGGCTGCATATTTACTACAATATTAATTGCTATGCATGAGAAAAACAACTCTTACTGAAAACATCCTGACTACAATTAGGTTATAAAAACCTTATTTTCTGAAGACAGGTGAAATATCTGAGTGCAAACTGAATATTTAATTAAATTTTTATAATTCAAATGAACCCATCCAAAGAACAGACTGTACTTTGAAACAGGAAGTATAAACTGTGTCGATGCACCAGATTAATAAAAAAAGTGAAACATGATTTCAGCAAATAGATAAAACAGAGTGATCTGCATAAAAAATAAGCTTGAATACTATTTTTTAGCGTATTTTGAGAAAGTAATGGGCCAGGACACAATTATGGACAAAATAGATTTTGCCAGAGGAAGATTTTGCTTCAGGGAATAAAAACATCATGATATTGAAAGGTGTAAGCATGGAGAAGCCATGGATTGGAAGCATTTTGATATCAGATATTTAGTTTTTTTTCCTGGCTCTTGGTGTTAAGCTCTGAATGTGGAGAGAATAGAGAGTGAAGTCTCAGTACAATAGGAATGTCAAAGACCCAGCTGCTAACTCTTACAGACTCTACAGTATATCCTACATTCCAGCCATATAATATGGTCCACATACTTAAACCAGGAGGGTGACAGTTTAAGTATAATGTACAGTTGTGACATAAGTTATAACACCTGTTTCTCATATGTAAAGTAATGGAAATCACACGCCCTCCTATCACCATCTTGAGCGCTCCTGGAAACATTTTATTTCAAACACTCAGTGCAGAGCTCCAAGCTTTCTTTCCACTCTGTCATTCCCAGCAGCCATCCACATCTTTCATGTTCTGGAAATGAAAAAAAAAAAGGAGGCTTCTTTCTGTATCCTCTCCTCAGTGGCAAAGGGAAAAAGAAAGACCCTCACCAAACATGAAGTGTCACAGCTATGAAATGAACGCTGGGATATTCAGAGGGGATTGGTGTCCTTGACAGTTCGATGCTCTGCAGGCTGCAACACACCCAGCAGTTGGTCACAGCTAGTAACCATGAAACCAACCGAGTCTGGCTCTGTCACTCACCCCGCTCTATTGTTATTCACCAGGGCTCGTGCCCTTGATTCAAATCATTAAAGTCAGTTCAATTTGACTATTAAAGTCCAATTTGAATACTTAATTACTTGCCCTAGTATGTTCACTGCAAAATATAGGAAGCTAATTTGCGCGGGGAGGTAGGCATTTTTTCATGCATGTAAGCCTTGCCCTGCAATGAATTAAAGCAAGCTGTAATAGGATGTGTGGCAAAAGGTTACCCATGTTTGAGTTGAAGTGGAATTGAAGGCCATTGGATTATTGAAACTGTGGCTCCAGCTTGTTGAACGTGAAGTCAAATAGATTTTTTTTTTCTCTTTTTGTTTGTTTCTCAAGTTTTGCACAAGTCATTCTCAATTTTTCTTATTATGTATATCAGAATGATTTAGATAAACCGTATACTTTATGAACTTTCTCTCTCTATGACAGACATCGTACCTGTTGTCACAGAGATCCTCAAAATGGACATGTCCATCAACCTCTACATGTTCCATGGAGGGACAAACTTTGGCTTCTTAAATGGAGCGTTTGCTGTTGGATTGCCAGCACCTAAGCCTATGGTAACGAGCTATGGTATGTGTTATTCATGTGTTATTGAACCAGCTTTTGTTACTTTGGAACAAACAAAATTCTCTGTTAGTTGGTGAAGGACACAACTTGGTATAAACAATGTCAGTTTGGTCAAACAGAGATTCAGGCCGCAAGGTTTCATTGTAAAACTGTATTTTAATAGTCATTTATTAGTCATGTTCATACTTCTGCTGATTTTACCCCAATGTTTTAAAACTCACCAATTCTGATCCAAAGTAAGCTGATGAAGAATTTTTACAAGAATGTGAGGAATGCATGATCATGAAATAATAAACTCTGAAGTGGAGTCAAGACACATGTGAATGGGATAGATAAAACATTAATAGGCCTCTCAAAATGTCTGTAGATGGCGCAATCCCTACTTCTGAGCCTCTGACCTTGGGAAGCCATGAAATTTGAATATGCAATGCACACTAATGAATTTATTACCTAATAAAATGCACGGTTAATGTAAATTAAAGATGGTACAGTGGATTTTATATGCTCCTCTAGGGTACGTAACATTGTAATGACCTCGTTCTTGAGTAAAGAGGAGAATTCAGAAAGCCGCTCGGCAGCAGGGAAGACCGCCTCTGACCTTCAGCATTCTTAATACCTGTGTTTACTTCTCTGAACGCCCTTTACCTTTTTGCCTCAAATGGCTCCGTTTTCTGTCAAGATAACTCAAAATGTGTCTCGGCCCACTGATGTCTCAAGATGTTTGATAGGGGAGCACAGTGAAAGCATCTGCCACGGTAAGAGGCATCCCTGCCTCTCTCCCTGGCTGCCGAGCCTGCTGTTCTGATAGCACATTATCTTTCAGATTACGATGCTCCATTATCCGAGGCTGGGGATTACACCACCAAGTACCATCTTCTGAGGAATTTATTCAGCCTCTACCACAGTGAGTGTTGTGTGTTGTTGCTGAGACAGCCCCACATCTTCTGTCTCCCTTTCTCTCCTTTCCCTTTCATCTCCCCACTTAAGTTAATTCTCCTTGTAGAACCTGCTCTCTGTTGGCTAAAGTAGGATAACTTTGCATATGATTACAAGCAGGGATTAGACATGGGTTCACGTGTGTTTGTGCGTCCGTGTTCGAAATTCTGCCAGAGTCAAAGACCCTTAATTACCACCCATTCTGAAAATTACATACAAGGCCTTTCATTGTGTTTATTGCCTATGCAGTGTTCTCCATCTGTAAAACAAGGGTTTGTGGTCGGGGGCAGAAGTCTCAAGTGTTTTGTGGCCAAGACTAGAAAAGTAGCTTTTGGCAATCTGGGATTGAATCCAGCACAACAAAAGTAGTAATTTGCCCAGAGTTCTGGTGATTGAAGATAGTTTGAAAGGCTGCCTGTGCTTGATTCATCCATATGTTTTGTAGTCAGCTGAACAAAGTGCGGTGGCCTGGATATAAGAGTGAGTCTACGAGGGCTTTGTGCTCTACTCAGCAACCACAAACCCATGACCTAATTCTTTAATTAGATCAGCTTGATATTTTATTATTGTTTGGTTGTCAAATCATGCACATTGTGTCAGTTACTCTTTTCCCTGTGGTGTTGTTTTTGCATAACTTGCTGTGGATTCAGGCTGATCCGTCAAAAGTCTTAACATTGATCTTTGACAGCAACATGGCTCTTAAAGTAGACCTGTGACATATATGCTTGCGGGTTTAGTTATTATTACAAAGCTGTCAAAAACTGCAAAAACACAGTATTTAATACAAAACCAGTTTGTCTCAAAGCAACGAGGAGTTTTAAGTATTCATCCTCTGTCAAAACTTTAAATAAATTGTCAAATATGAATGAATTTGAAACATATCACAGTATTAATCCTACCCAGCAACACGTCGTCGCAGCCTCTTTCTTCTCTTCATAGGGTTATGAGTGGATAACTTGAGATGATATGGGCTTTGTTCTGGGAAAAACTTCCAAATTGTATCATAGTTTCATGCAGATTTTTTTTGTTTTTTAATGTATTCTTAGATTGAATTCTTTACACAATAAATACAATACTGAAGTCACTGGCTTGTAAGCATTGTATAGAGCCATCCAAGTAAAAAGATGTTGGCCATTACCCTCAAAGCTTAAGTGTTCCAGCTGTTACCACATGGTGTAAGGAAATACAGTCAAGCCTTTTCCAGAGGGATCACTGGTGTCTCTGCATGCTTTAACACCTTTAAAAGCAGTTTGAGGGGCATGAACACTCTCGATTAAGTGTTGCAAAGAGACTGTTTTGTAACATGGAGAACAGACTGAATGCTGCTGTGGAGGGCAAATAGCTCAACCAAGGATCCTCAAAAGAAATTTTCACTTTTAATATATGGTATTTATAATAGAGTCTTTCATATGCTTTAGAATGGCAAGACTATGAATGAAACAGTCTGCAGTGTTGTAATTACCTAGAAAAGGATCTGGTACTTTTTTTGTGTATTTCAGTGAATTGTTTTGTAGGTTAAACTTGAGCATCTCTGAAGCTCAAAGTCATCCAACTATTTAGTACCAGCTTGATTCAAAACATTGTTAGGGTGTCTTTTAGAAATAACATGGGTCACAGTTTGAATTTAAGAGCAAAGCTCCTTCGTCCTTCTCTGAGATTCAGTATGTGGATATGAGGTTGCTAAGATTCAGGCCTTTTCACAGAAATCTCTTTAAAAATCAGAAATAACTCCTTTCTTTACAGATGTGCTCTTTAAAAAATATATAGATTCACGTTTATTTCTGTGTTCTTTCTATTAGACATTTGTTTAGATGTGGACATCATGTAATAATAAAAAATCTCCTAAAAGATTCATTTGGACACATATTAGCATCCCTTGGGTATTGAAATGATTAACAGACAGACAAAGCTGCAACAGACCCTAATTTTTCCTCCTTGTTTTTCAGCCCAGCCTCTCCCTGAACTGCCCCCTCTTCAGCGGAGGAGAGCTCACCAGCCTGCTGTCGTCCAGCAGCACCTGTCTCTGTGGGACAGTCTGCAATTCACTGACAAGGTAAACTACTGACGCCCGAAGAGTGCCAACATTTGAGGCACGGAAATAATAAACACCATCCGGATGCTCAAAGCAGAGTTACGAGGATGTTGACTTATAACAATAATACATGTGATACTGGTACAATAGAAACACACAGAAGCCAATTAAACACTGTTGTTGTCGGTGTACCACTTGATTTTTTTTTTCTGCTCAGAGGGCCTGTTCCAGCCTATAGAGATGTATATTTACAATTCTCACTCTTGTAGTTTACATTTTCCCTGTTATCTCTCAACTCAACTTTATTATACAATGAAACAGAATTAGCAAAAGATAGAAACAACCACAACATTAAGACACAATAAGAAAATTTTGCAAATACAGTCAACAGTAACCAATGTGTATAAACTACTTCTTTGTTGCTCTTTTTTGTGAGTTTTTGTGTCTCTAGAAACTCTGCAAGATGCCATAACAAATTCTTTATTATTCTAGCCCTTCATGTAGATTCAGCTTAATATATGCATCAAGTTATTTTATTCTTTCTGGAAAAAAAATGCATCCGTTTGTCCCTGCCTGTTGGCTAATACTGCCGGTGTGCCAGCTAAAAATAACAATACATTTGGTCTTTGCAAACAGAGAGATGTGGGTGTTTTATTTGCATATGGAGCGGGGAAGTGAGATGCCATCACAAGAGGTCACTCCAGATACATGTGGGGAAGCCATGAAAAGCAGGGTGTAAACACACATACTGAGAACTGTCAACTTGTGATCTGATAGCTCAGGATGGATGTTAATTCTTCGTGACTGTTGAGCAGGTTTTTGTGAAAATGAAGTATGAACACAACAGAAAAAACTATCTCTTTTCCAAAGAGAAAAAGAAAGGGAAGATTAGTTAAAAAACCTGTTTGAAGGGTGTCATCACGTCTGTTTGCTTTCATGTCCACTAGACTAGTTTTGCCATTTACACCGTGATCTTTGGAGGCATTTATATTCAAGCCAGATGTAGCACGTCTGGCAGTTGCTTACAACATTAATTATTCACTCCCCGTCACCATAATTTGCTTCCCTCTGAGACGACAATTACTTTGCCCCTGACCAGCCACACGGCCTTGTTTTAAAAAGACCGTTTTTCTCTCAGCGACTTCAGAGAGACTGAGTGGGATGTGCAAGTTTGATATTGTATCTGTGTGTTTGGAGGTAGGTGGTTAATCGTGTCATAGCACGGGGTGTTTATTGTGTTGTGAAGAGTGCATAATGCACCTCCCAAGGGTATGCAAAACATTGTTGCTGAATAAAAGAATTGCTCTTAATGCCAGACAGGAAAGCTTCATTAGGTTTGATAAATCATCACTTTGGGTGAAGCCATCTTGCAAGTGGGAGACTGTGCGGCAGGAATCACAAGATCCCATCTGCATTGAGATTGGTTTTGAGATTCTGAGTGTTTTCACTTTAAATAAAGCAGACATTATGTAACTGTCCCCGAAAATATATTTTCACAGCTCATTTATAGACCATGTTAGAGGGTTATCATACGAACAACAAACCTCGCCTTAAACTCCTCATTTGCATTTTTTTTTTTAGCCTTTAAAGTCAGAGATGCCGGTGAACATGGAGAATCTCCCTGTCAACAATAACAACGGTCAGTCTTATGGCTACACCCTCTATGAGACCTCCATCACCAGTGGAGGAACCCTCAACTCGAGGAACAACATCAGAGACAGAGCACTGGTAAAGACAGGAGGGCAGACACGGACATAATGTGTCTGCAGTCACACGCTAACACATTACTTTGTGAGAACATTGAGAAAGCTGTTATCTGCCTGCTAGAAATCACAGCCTCGCTTAGTGAACTTGTGGAGTACAATTAACAAGATCAGGTTGTAACCAGCTGCTCTGGTATTAAAGTCAAACAGTTATTGGAGTTTTGGAATTGAATACTAAAGAACATTTCGTGCTTTTTAAATTTGCTTTCCATTTCGTGTTTTGTTTTTTTTTTCCCAGGTTTTTGTGGACAAACATTTTGTTGGTGTTCTGGATTTTAAGACGCAAGAACTTCCTCTCCCTGATGGGAAGGTACCTTGTGTGTGTGTGTCTGTGTGTGTGTGTGTGTGTGTGTGTGTGTGTGTGTGTGTTTGTTTGTGTCCCTCTGTATGTCAGTTCGGTCTGTTTAATCTTTAAAAACATGCAGCATGTGAAAGCTTCAGGGGATGCTGATAGATGCTCTTGTTTGTAAGGTCCCTGTGTTGAGCCTGCAGCAGATCATCAAATGGCTGTTAAAATTTCAATAGTTCACATTTGAACTTAACACAAAAGTGGAGGCTCAGATCGACCTCGATCGTTGACAAAAACAAGACCAGCTGAAAGAAACTTTTGCTTTCTTTGATAGTTTTTATATTGCGAATTCATTCCACTGAGGAATACAGCTGCATGTCAATAATGCCTCTCATATTTTGTGTATTTTTTTCCACCACAGGGAACAAGAACTCTGAGTTTACTGGTGGAGAACTGTGGAAGAGTGAATTATGGGCAAACTCTGGATGAGCAGCGCAAAGGTTCAAATTGTTCAGTAAACTGAAGGCTTTGTTGATGTTCGGTTACCACAAATCTTGTCATATTACCATTTTTTTTTCACCCTGGGACCTAAAAAGAAACTTAATTATCAATGTCTTAAGATCAAGCAAACTTAAAGCAGCTTTGACTCACCTTTCAGGCCTTGTTGGAGATATCGAGTTAAACAAGCACGTCCTCCGAGACTTCATTATTCATAGTCTGGGTATGAAGCCGAGCTTTGTAAACAGGTTTGTGTCTTTCAATTATAATCCAGTTTCCTTTCAAGTCTGTCTTGCTCCATCATTGCACTTGCCTGCTCTTGATTCAGTTCAACTGATTATCTCCTTGCTGGACACAATTACAATGGGGAAAAAAAAGAATAGTAAGATTCAGGTATCAAAATAAAGACTTCCAGTTTAGCGTGATATGTTAAACATATTAAATTACGCTCTGTACAAAAGGTAGCTTACACAGCTGCAAGTGCAGGTCATGAAAATCATTGCAGCTTTTCAGCATCAACCAAGAAAAACGACAATTGAATGTTAAAACACATCAGAGAATTGTTAAATAGGAATTTATCTTCATAGGGAACTGACAAGATCGACAATGGCCTTGTACAGCTGCACATAGAAACCTTGCAGTCAAAGCCAGTGCACATGAATACATCACGACTAACAAGCACAGAACAAAGATCGTGTAATGAAATAAGTAAAATAGCTCGAGCACTTTGTATCAGTAAAGGTTTGGATTTTTGAATGCAAACTGTGTTTTGCAAACTGTTAAACACAGTTGGAGACCCTTTTAATTTGGCACCAGTTCCATAATGGTTTCACAACTTCTTTACCACAACCAACCATAATAAGGTCTCATTCTGCAGGACCCAGAGCACCCTGAGGGGCATGTGCATTCCCCTCATTATGTTCCTATATTACAAGATTATAAAACCCTCCTGTCTGTACTCACATGCAGAAGCCAAGCATCTTTCACAACCTTTAACAATCACAAAATCTTTATTCATATTCATAAATTCCAAGTATTTTGTTTTATGTATTGATTGCCTTGTGAATGGAATTAATATTTTTTTATTCTAAATACAATCATATATGATGTAAGGTGACCTTGAGTGCTATTATTATACTTATTACTATTTTGTTATTATTATTGTTATTTCCGGGAGTCCCAGTCCATTGTTAGGTCTCTTTTCATTTACCACAAAATTGCAATTTCTGCACCTCTTCACAGTTCTGAAAATATCATGGCCTGAAGCTATCCATGAGTGAATGCTAAATATGCATAACCAAAGAGAGAAGTTTGGTCTTATATCATGCCAACCTTTTGAATTTACTTAGAGGCAAAATGAAATGTACTGTACAGTCAAAACAAAGATAGTGATTCCTAATATTTCCCTTGGCATTAATGTGCAAACTTTCACTTGACATTTACTCCAGGCATATAAATCCAAATAACATGATGCACTGCATACTGCTGACTACCTTGGAGCCCAGACTGATGGAGTTTATTTATTTATTTATGTACTTTTAATTACAAGTGCAATGTGTTTTCCTTTTACAGACTCGAGAACTCAGGTCACTGGGCGTCTATGCGTCAACAGCCCTCTTTCCCAGGTTTCTTCCAGGCCAAACTCTATGTGAACACCTACCCGAAAGACACCTTCATCAAACTGCCTGTGAGTAAGACAGGCAATGAAACAGCAGCACTACACACTACAGACTCAAAAACTGAAACCAAGTACAACAAAATCTTAACAATAAAGGGAACATTAAGACTATTTAAAGTTTAAATAAAGTGTAACTGTGCTGTATTAATGGATATTATTACAGTCTATAAACTGGTGTTTGGGTTGTTTTGCCCAAATGCTTAAAGGTTCCCAATAGAGAAATAATGTTTTAAAAGACCAAGGTAGAACATTTAATAAATTAGATATGATATTTTGTAATATTGCCTTTAGAGTTAAAATAAAAAAATCAAGGTGTCTGTGCTTTATTAGAGAATTTTGTGACACATAGAATACTCTACATTGTTTTGCTAAGTCTTTACTACTTGAGCTCCTGCCAGACAAAATTGGTAAAGCATTTTTATGCACTTCAATGCAGTGCACTTATCGTTTGAATTGGTCAAGTGTCTCTTGACTGATCATTCTCTTCCTGCTTTGTTATATATTTCTTGTGTTTTTTTAGCTTTTAATTTCCCCACTTTTTTTTTTTTAGTATTGATACTTGAAGCAAAGTGGCTGGATGTTGAAAAGTTAAGGGCTTTCATTAAAAACGACTAAGGATTCATTAAGAAAAAAGATGCGATTCATATTGGAAGTGAAGCTTGCCATGCCGTCTTGTTAGTCATCAACTTTTTTTTTTCTCAAACACCGGCATTAACGCGGTTGTGTTCGCAGGGCTGGGGCAAAGGTGTAGTCTTTGTCAACGGCAAGAACCTGGGACGCTACTGGTCCATCGGCCCCCAGCAAACTCTGTATGTCCCAGGCCCTTGGCTTCACAAGGGGAACAACCAGGTACAGCACTTCTGTCTTATTATCATTGCTTCCAATTCAGAGGATATTTTAGCACATTTGATGACCTGACTTTAGCATTGTTAATATTGCAAAGCTTTGTGGAAGAACTTGCTTTGCTATTGTTGCGTTACACTTAAATTGTCTTTAGTCTCATATTATGTAACTAAACAGGATATTTACATAACTACTGAACACATTAAATATACAGAGGACAATGAAAGGCCAAAGAAGAATGGCTTTTTTTATGTTTTACTTAAAAGTCCAACTCTTTGAAATCAGGTTTGTCTTTATGTCACAGCTCTGAAACTAAATCTTTAAAATTGGATGGTAGTTTTCTTACATATGGCACCAGTAATGTGACCAATGAAAAGTTCTGAAGATTAAAACACCAAAAAATATGTGGTCAAATGTGTCCCAGACTTTTTCGGCAAGTTGTTTGTTCACATCACAGTGTGTCTTTGGTGGTGGTTTAAGCTTGTTTTCAGTGCTGTCCACTTGTGATCTGATTGCTTGAGACACATTTCAAAAGCAAGTGTAAACAGTGCTCATCCCTCTCGCCTTTCCCAACTTCTCTTTTCTGTGAGTGTGCATATATTGACGTTCAACCACCCACTCTCAGTGTCCTTTCATGACCTCAAGCTTAGCTGGTATCTCTCTGCTTTATTACAGGTCATAGTATTTGAAGAGCAGGAAACAGATGGCAAGATTCAGTTCTCCAGCAGCCCTGACTATGGCATGTCTGTTGACGTCCAGTGAGGACAGGAGGTGAAAGGGGAGCTTGGACGAGCCGAGGAGGATGATGGGAGAGAGTAGCCGAGGAGATCATGACTGAGGCTTCGGGTGTTAGCCTTGACTCATAAAGAACCAAAGCTCTGCAGCAACCAGCAGCACTTTTGTCAGTGAATATGAAGTTTGTTTTTGTCACTTTTTTAAATTTGGTGCCTGTTTTTATGACATTCTGTTAAATCTTTTGCATATGATTTTGTGACAGTATCATTAACACACACTCATAAACTGCATAACTGGAAACCATGAGGATTTTGACAGAAAGTGTGTCTTATCTGCAATAATGTGTCATTAGATCTCTTCCTCTCACAGGCTTAATTTCAAAATTACAGGTTGTGTAAAAAAGCTGTGAATAAAGACTGATTTGACCTTCGTGTCAGTAGCCAAGGAAGCTTGTGAACTGCTTTATTTACCCTGCACACTGAGAGCCTGTTTATTATAACTCTGGTTGCTTTTATTATTTAACTTCTTTATGATATACTGTGAGCTCCTGTAGAGAGGTCAAGATCACAAGCTGCATTCGGAAATTATTTTCATATACTCATCCGTGTGTGTTATCACATCCTGAATATCATCACTCAGCTTTCTTTAAGACTGATGCAACGGTGAACCTCTGCTGTCTCATTTTAAGACTCTTTTGCCTTGTTAACCAGACGAGTACGTGCTCTAAGCTTTGATGGGTTAATGCGGTGCTGAAATTCAGTCAGATTTGCTTTCACTAGCTGTATTTCTTCAAATTTAGCCAATTTATAAGTGCAGTGCAGATTTATAAATCAGTTTTAAAAAAATGGTTTTCTCAACCAGAAGTAGTTCTACATGAACATGTTTACCCAATTTTTACTTGATTTAACTGAAAACCTTTAACCTACCAAATTAAAACCTACATTAACTTGAATAAAATAATGTATTTTTGTCAATATATACATCTTTGGAAAGATATAGGGTAATGTGAGTACACAACTTAAACATATAACAGGCCCATATTTAACAGATAATTAAAGGTAGAAATCTTACATCTTATACATTCAAGCCCATACTAGCTGAGATCTTCCCTCTATGTTAAAGTTACAGCCAGGTATGGTATGAGTTTTGTAAAGCAACAGGTGAATACAAGAAAATATTCAGGAGTCTGGTGGACGACTGTGAAATATTCCTCACATTTCCTGTAGTGGCGAAATATGCAATGTGTGCATATTGCATGAGGCTATTATCAATATGTATTGGAGCAGTGCAATGCATCACCCACACAAGCCCACAGGCCAAACATGACAAGCAAGCGTGTCTTTACATGTAATGATGACCGTTGTACACACACAATACTCAGGCACAGTCGACGCTCTTGTCAGTTTTTTTTTTTTATTTCTCTTGATTCAACTAACATCTTTCTCTGAGACAGAATTGCTGTGGCAAATAAACAACCTTAAGAATCACATGCATAAAATGTGAATCACATGAGGCTGGAAGATGACAGTGGAGATGAGGAAAAAGGTAGGACTTGTGTGTAAAGTGTATTGTGCCTTAGAGAAGCCCTCAGAGGATTAACTGATCATTAACTGACATTAAATACTGAATAACCTGCACTGCTAAAGTTGATGTGAGGGTATGTTGATCCTAGTAGACTAATTCTTGGTGTTAGATATTGCTTCATACGTCATTTGTCGGAGTCAAAAAGTTTTCAAATCAGACAAAGTAGTTAACATCACTTTCGAGGTGGAGCCCTTTGAATTGTTCTGCTGCTTCAGGACACCACAAATGATACACAACATGTTAAATTTTTTTAGTAAAACTTGTTAACACAAAATGAGAACAAGTTAGGGTGTTTTTAAAGGAGAGTTTTTCTTTCACACAATTTTTTAAACTTTGGCCAAAACTTCTTACAGTAATTTAGTTCAGGTTTAATTCATTCGGATTAAAATTTTATGACATGGACTAAACAGCAATGTTATGAAGAAGATGGTGTGTGTGTGTTTGTGTGTGTGTGTGTGCTGTTGATAGCGTCACTGATGATAATTCATGTGTGTGGTTTACTGTATGTGCACATGCTTTTTTTAAAGAGAGCAGTTGAAAAAATACAGATTCAAGGGCAAACGCTGCTGTGATTTAATTGCACATCCACACTTGAAATAAATACATAAATAAATATATTAAATTGGATTTTTTTTATTTTTTTTACTGTTTTTTTTTTTAGAATAAATAACGGGAGGCAACTTGAAGAAAAGAACAAATCCAAAAGATAGTCTGTGATCTCCATGGCTGATCCCTGTGCAGTGTGTACTATCATGCAGTCAATGAAAACATCCAGTTTGATGAGGGATTAAAATACAGCCATTTTCTGAAAGAGCATCTTATCGCGTTCCAAGAGCAATATGTAATAACACATTTCCCTTGGCTGATGAGCCCGAGAGGCTGCAACATCTTTGTAAGTTTTCATCCTGCAGCAGTGTATTTTGGGTTTGCGTGTGCTGAACTGGATGGGGGTGGATGGAGATAATCTGGCAACAGTAAAGGGGCTCAGCGTTTGAATTATCTCCAGCTACTTTTGCTGGGCAATGTTAGATAAGAACCACCACTGGGTATTGCACTAGACGGATGATTTATCAAGTCGAGGAGAGATTCTATTATATGAGGTGTAGAATAACTTTGTTACAGTGTTCAGACGTACAGCGTCGTATCTACTGATGCTTAACGTTAGAGGTGCTGTGACTCCCTCCTGTGATTCAGTTAATGTACGACAGATGGGATACCAATACGAAACAAAGAAACCATGAGATACCGACATCAGCCCACAGTACTGGAGATGGCAGGTCAACGTTGCTACTCAGTCATTAGCAAAAATAAGATTTATTTATGTTGTGCTTTTCTTTCGCCTGCTTTTCATCCAGAGTAGCGCATCTCATCTTATTTCATAAGTGGAAGCCAAAGTTGTCTCTCAAAAAAAACCAAAAAAACAAAATATTTAGGGCCATGCATAAATTATTAATCCATTATCTATTATTCATAATTTACAGCAGCTGTTTGAAGGTGAGTTGTGTTAAAAGTCAGCAGATGTAGCCTGAGCATCTAAATGTACTGTATGTTTTGGCGAATTCTGTCTCCTTCACAGCACAGTTAAGTGTTTTTTTTCTATTGTTATCATTATTATTATTATTATTATCTTTAACAGAGAGAGAGAGGAGAGAGGGGCTGACAAGGCTAGTAAAACCAAATTCCTGGACTTTGATGCTGTTTCATCCTTCTCTTTTTTTTGTACTTGCACACAACCAACCTTTGTTATCTGGCGGCCTGTGTACATATGAGCGTGCATAGACAAGGGGAAATAAGAATAATAACTCAGTGAAATGACACCCAATTTCCCCAAAGTGTCAAAAATGACACCTCATGTGAAAGCTTACATGGCAGCTAGTTCAGCATTTGTTAGTATTCTGTGTAGCTGAGCTGAAGCTCTCGTCTATGTCTCATTAAAGTGGATTTCCTATTACTTAACGAAGTTGGTGATGTGCTATTAAAACCTAGACTGAGCCTGTGCCTTGTCATGTGTCATTATGAGGAATTCATCGGGGGGGGGGACGAGAGAGTTTGCTTCGCCTATAAATACATAATGTCGTCAAAATTTGTCACCAATCCTCTGATTGTTTTCATGTTGAATTACTATTTACACATGTTGCCGCACGGGAACATTGTCTGTGTATTTTGTCTAAGTGCTAAGGAGAGTGTCAGGATTTTTGACGTTAACGTGTACGCTTCAGCCTCTGAGCACAGTGGGGGGGAGGGGAGTGGGGGCATTTCAAACAGCAGTCCCTCTTCAAGTGTACAGGGTGTCTCATATGGATGAATTACAATGACACTATAAAATGAGCAATGATAACCCAAGAGTAAATGTAGGTAAGAGAGTCAGTAGAATTGAACTAGCAAGTCAAGTGCCTGTAAAACACCCAAACCAATTACATTAAATTAAAGCAAACAGTTCATAGTTATCAAAAGAACATTCCTTCCCTTTTGCTATGTTTGTGTTTGCTCGAAAGAAAAAAAAAAAAAAATCCACGAGACATGTTCGTCCTCGGAGTCGTGTTTCTCTATCCAGGCTGATGATGTGGGCCGTGTCCTTAAATCCAAGAAAAATTTACATCTCGTGCCATGTGCAGATCCAGACAATTTTACCACTGTATGTATTTTTTAATATATTTTTTTTGAGGCGATGGGTGTTCGTTAACCTGCTTGTTTGGTTGAATCTGCTGGCTGTATGCTTTTTTTCCTATTGTGCTGTCTCTTTTGTTGTTATGTCGTCCTCAGTTGGCTGTGAAGGTGCAGGTTGCGTCTGTCCACACCAGCCTTATGAGGACGTCCTTTACGTCGTCTCCTCCGCGCTTCAACCGTGGACAGTTAGAACAACTGCTGCCTCTTGCTAATCTGTGCTTTAATATGATACATTTGTACTGTTAAAGTCCATATTTTAAAAATGTCAGATTCAGTCAAGAGGATTAAAATCCCCTTTCAAAGGCCCCCCATCTCCTTTTTTTCCTGATGATTAAGACATGAACGCTGGTTGCACTTATCAAGAGACTTGGCCGTTTCCTTCCTCCGCAGGTCCAATCACCTGCAATAGAAAGGATTAAGATATGCTAAGAAAGAGCGCTAAGCCTTAATCAAGGTTATTTGAAGCTGTTTACTCATTGGTGACATTTAATGAAGGACAACAGCTGCTGTAATTGTACTTTAATAGAAATCACATTAAAAATATCGATGTACAATGAATTATTATACTACAGGAAGTATTAAAAACACCTGCTCTACTTGGAGTCTAACTGAAAACAGATGAAAATTATTGCGATGTTTCCAATTTTTCCTCTGAAGGAAGTTTCATGGTGGAAAAAAAGCATGTTCAGATCTGTAATAGGAGGCACTCAAAGATGTGTAAAATGTTATTTGTTTACCATTGTCCGAAGGGGAAATGGTCAAATCTCCACATTGGGGTCTGTGAATCCTTTTTTCCCCTCGTTTACAAGGACAGGTTTCTCCGTTCTTGTGTGCCACACAAGTATCTGGTGGGGAAAAGAACACAAACAACAGCATTAACATTAGTAACACGCTGTTCCCTGAATGCACTCTGTCTCTTCTCCCTTTCAGCTCCCTGTGTGTCTCATGTTCTCCCAAAAGACAGTCGATTTGCAGTGATACCTTCAGCAGGACCTATCTGTGTGTAAAGAGCTACTTGAGTGTGAGCCCTGCATTAGGAGGGATTGAAGAGGGACTGCACGAGTGTATTATCTTGCAAATATGACATGGCCTTCTGTTTGGCCCTTTCCTGATGGCTTCCTCTGAATGGCAGCCCACTCAAAATGTTTCAACACTGTGCATATGAGGTTTTTTGCCATTACGGTAGCAGAGCAGATCTGTACATCTCCTCTGGGTTTGCTATTGTTGCTATTGGCAAACGGGGGGGTGGTGGAGTGGGGGTGTCAGGCTCATTTTCCCCGCTCTCCTCTGCGTTGGAACCTTCCTCCCTTTCATCTCGCCGTGGTGGCAGATATGAATTATGCATGGGGCGTGTTTGAGATGTGCCAGGAGCCCACTCCCACTTTGCTCAGGTGTGGGGGGGGTGAGGTTAATAGTCACGCTTGCATCTGAAGTGGTAGATTATAAGGAAGAGAGGTGTCTAAGCACGACCATCCACTTTTTTTCCTTCCTCTTTTCCTCTGCCCTTCTGTCGGGCCCTGCGCTCATCTGTAATCAGTGTGATGTCCCTGCCTCCCTGTTACCTCCCCCCAAGTCCAATTCCGCTCTCTCAGCCGTTCCCTGAATCCCCTCTTTTCATTTACCCCTCTGAATGGCTGGGGGAGAGCAGGAGAAAAAGCTGGCTGAAAGTATCTCTCGCTCTCCCTTCCTTTCTCCTCTCCCTCCTCTCTCTCTCTCTTTGTGTGTTTGTGTGTAGGGGAGATTGCAGTGTGCATACTGGCTAGCCGAAGCCCTCTGGCTGACTCCTCTTTGCCCAAAGAGAGGCTTAGTGATGTGACCCAGACCAAGGGCCGTAAGAAAGAACGGTGGAGTTGGCATGGAGAAGAGCGTAGCTGCTTCTGCTGCTTCCCTCAAGCCTCTTTCTGAATCTGTGTGAATGTGTGTGTGTGTGTGTGTGTGCATGCGGGCAGTGTAGAAATATAATCAATGGTATCCAACTTTTCAGCAACAACTTTACACTAATTTGCATTATGAAAATTAGAAAGTTATCATGTTGTCATGGAATTTTTACTGGGAAAAAAAACTGATTTCACTGTTTCTCTGAAACACACATGTGCTGATTTGGGTTTTTTTGGATCAGGTTATTTTACCAAGTAAGTTTACAGGATCAAAAACACATGATATCCTAATTAGTGATCGAGGAAAATCCCATTTGATGCTAACAACATTTGTGTGCTGTTGTGAGAACATTTTAAAGGAGATAAGAAAAGTGCGGTGCTCCACTGTCTTTTCATCTTCTTTTAAAGAATCATTTCAGGAAAAGCTTTGTTATTTGCTTTCTTAATAAGAGTCAGTTAAAACAAACAAAACCACTTTCTATCTTCGTTTTAAATGCAAAACCACAGCCAGAAGCTTAGCTTAGTTTAACATAGAGCCTGTAAACAGACCAGCTGGCTTCGTCGATAGGTAACAAAATCTTTCTACCATCACCTCTAAAGCTTATTAACTTTGATAATAGAGCAAATATGTGTACTGTAGTGTGTATGTCTTAAAATATCAAAGTATTCCTTTAATAATTCATCGTCTCTTGTCTCATATGGGAGCCATATTGTGTTAATTTTTCGGAAGTGGTAACTGTTTTGATTCATTTGTTTCTGTGAAGCCGCAGTTTCTCACTCCCTCGTGTTTAGCTTATGAGTAGTACTGTATCTTGCATCATCAAGGCAGAGGGCCTGCAATGGTGTTACTTATTACATAACTTCTAAAAACATAATAACACCCTCTGTTGTTGTGGGTGACATTCAGTATGGAACCTAATTTCGACACTGTGGAAAAATATATTGTGGTTTCTCCACTCAGAATCTGAAGTACTTTTAAAAACATAATTTACTCAGGTGGCTCTTCAGCACTTAAAATGAGAGATCAATAGATTTTTATGCAGCTACTTTTCACTCCAGTAGATTTATTTTACAGCTATAGATACTTTTTAGTAACTTCACACATTAAGATTTTGCACTAAATTGCTTAACGATCAACTGTAATGACACCTTTTTAGATGCTCTTAGAGGAACTTTCAGATGCAACACAATCATTTGAGATGCATCTTTTCTTCTTTGCAGGTCTAATTGATGGTTGCACAGGGATCAATAGGCTCACGACTGATTATTGACATTTCTATATCAATTTATCGATTTCTGTGGGAGTATAAAGCTTGTGCACATGCATCCACTTAATTACTGCAATTTATGACAGACACAGATGGACACAAAGCTTTTTAATTCTAAAGAAAAAAACTGTGAAAGTATATCTGTACAACATCTTAGTTTTATGCATCTGTTTCCTGGCTTAAATTAAAACCAGTTTTCACCATCCTTACAAACAGTTAAGCAAATTCTGTAACTAGGCTACAAACTGATCAAGTCAAGCAGTAAACATAAAAAAAAAAAAAAAAAAATACCTTAGTGCAATTGGCTGCTTTAGGTTCCAGGTCATTGAGTGTGACAAGTTCCCGGAGCAAACTGCTCTCCTGGTAGCCTCCCTTCACCCCACGAAGCTTAAAGTATGCCTGAGGCTTGAAGAGGATGAGCCTCAGGTTGATGGCAAAGCCAGCCATGTCGATGGCAAAGGGCCGGTGGGGGTCGAACACCGTCTTCCAGCCGTAGACCTTTCCAGCTGCATTGACCTTGGGGGACTCGTACCGCAAGCCGCCCACAAAGGCCACAGGCCACACTGACACTTTGCGAGTCGATCTCATCTAGCGAGAGCAGGGTAAAGGAAGAGAAATGGAGGAGGGAAGAGAGCAAATTAGTCATCTGAGAAAGCGTACATGACAGTGAGACACGGTGTTTGAGCATCAGCTGCCACCGTTGCGGCAGAGCAAGGATGGAGGGTTTTTAGAGGCGCTGCTATTACTCATTCTGAAAGATGGTGAATATTGACCAGGCCATTGTGCTGTTTGCAGCTGACACACTGTTGAAAGCAGATTGCGCACAATGTTCAGCAGCTGCCCTACAATGAGATAATTAAGACACAGCCATCTTTAAAGGGAGTAAAAGCGGAGAGAGCCATGAGGCTTTGAAGGGGCTAAGCCATTAGAGCAAGTGGCTCTAGCTACTGGTCGGCTGGGATTCTTTAAGGTAGAGCAATGCCATCCTCCCCTGTTTCTTCTTCATCTTCTTCTTCTTTTTTTTTGTCCTTTAATCTTCCAGCATCAAACGATCTGGCCACCCTTTTCTTTGTCTGCCTCTCAGTGAGGGAAGAGGAAGGTTTAGAAACAGCAGAGTCATTAAATCAAACTCAATGCAGCAGAAATAATGATGCTGGTGCCTCTCAGTACCTTACAGTATCTAGTACATGTGCTGATAGCAAAAATTACATTAGAGCCCTTGCATGCATGAAAGAACACGCATGTTAAAAAGTTTTAATCCTTGTTTGCGCATGTGTGCTTGTTAAAGCATGAATAGCATGTTTTCCGTGTGTTTTGGTTATCTGATTGGCTGCTATGTGGTCAGTTCAGAGGATCAGACGGTAGCAGGGTGTTAACAGCATGAGGTGAGCCGGGGGCTTATGGGAATCTGTGGATTTGAGATTTAGGGACAAATACTGTGCCAGGCACCCAGATAACATTTGGCAGGATGTCCGGTCTTAATGAGCTGTGGATGTTAATGGTAGAAGAGAGCTTGAGTGCTTATATGGTGCTTTATTAAACATGGGATCATGTTTATTTTTTTTTTTCTTTAGTTTTTTACATGTGGCTTCGTTAGCAGTGCAAAGTTGTTGTATTTTTTCACAGCCAGACAACAACTGAATCCCCTCAAATGTCCAAATGCCATCTGCTTCTTCCTTTACATACATGCATTTGAAACAGTGTGTAATATCTGCAACTAAAGGATTTTTTAAACAGTAAACAAACATATGTTTACGATGTTGTGAAGTACCTTGGGATCATATGTTTTTTTTGTTAAATGGGCACAGTTGTAGATGAAAATCTATCTGACTGACTTCGACAGAAATGTTCATCGGCAAGTTAATATATCATTGTTTTAAAGTGTATTCAAGCTACGTTAAGTCATGTTTGCCGACTTCATTCCTCACTCTCAGACTGGAGTTATTGCATAAGTTGGCATCAGGAGACAAAATAAAACACACTGTTAGCTTCAATAATTCTTAAAAAGATACATTTTTTTTGACATTTTTAAAGACATTTTAATATGTAAATTTTCATGTATATGTTTAAAAAATGTAGAATGTAAGAGTTAACAAAAAAGGTTTCCACAAATCAGACACTGCAATATAATGAGGAGTTCGGACTCTTTTCTGGTTGATATTTGTGTGTGTTTTTTGCACAGAGGTTTTAGTTTTACTGTTGTTAGTTTGCAGCTCACTCGCAGTTCGTATTTTAATGCCCATGTGTGCAATTAAGCTCTATTTCCTGCTCTACTCTGTCTTTGTCCAAACAAAAGAAATGTGCCGGAGTTATTTAAGCTTTAGGATCCTGATTAAATTTTTATTTGGTCGGTTAAAAAATGCATTTTTTTCTAGAGCAAGTCTTTTATTTGAAAATACTGGAGTGCAGTATTGTGTTATAACATTTTTTTTAATAATGCCACTTAAATGGCTTAAATGATAAATATTCATGATAAAATTGTTACATTTCATAATTAATGATAGGTTTTTGTGTTTAAATAAATTATGAAAGCAACAATAGTCAAAATATATTGACAATGTTTATTTTGTCCACATGGCATTCTGATTATTTGGTTCGCACTAATTTCTAGGATAAAAGTTGTTGACCTTTTTTCTTAAAGGCTGAGTTTGAGAACTGTGTGTTTCCCCTTAGAAGAGCACATGCCAGTAAATAAATTCTTGGTTTGGGATTTTTCCTTCATAAGCCTCCATTATTCATGCGGTTCTTTACAGGGTGGTATTTAACTGCTGGAGATGAATATTTAATGAACGTGTTTTTTTTTCTTTTTTTTTCTTAAGTTTTAATAAATGCATGGCCTAATCCAAAAAAGCTCACTTTACATTAACCAGGAGAAAGAGATGAACCCATTTATAACACATGAAGCAGCTCCGATCACTCTTTGAATCTTGTCTCTGTGCTGTTTGAGGCGTTTTCTTAAACACTGTCTGTATCAAAAGTGTTTAGACACTCTGAATATTTACTGTAGTGTCAGCAAACTACTGAGTTTTTACCACAGTGTCAGCAAACTATACTGTAGTTGCAGTCAACTCTCTGTTTTCTGTCTATCCAGCTGTCACTTTCTCTTCTTCTCTCGTTTCTTTTTCCTGTCTTCAACCTCCCCACTGCCACTCCTCCGCCCCTCTCTCCGTCCCCTCAGGGCCGTTACTCTGGCCCATAAATAGGCCTGTTGGAGGTGATGGAGAGCCTCTGAGGGAAACGGAGCACTTCGGCTGATTCCCAGAGAAAGGTAATGACAGGCCCCGTCAATACCCGCCGCTCCATTTACTACGGACCCCGTCTGCACTACTAACAAGACTTGAGGCTAATACTCAGAGGACCTAGACCGTGTCCGCTCAGGTAATTCAACTGATGTCAAGATGGATGGCCTGAGATGTACTGATTATATGCCCAAACTTCTCTCCACTAGCTTCACATCCTGCACTGCACTTGTTAAGTGCTAAAAAAAATTGCTTCAAGTAACTGAGTACATATAGTTCAGCCTCCTCTTATGGAAAATACAAATGATGCCTGCAGTTCATTGCTCTCAGAAGTGCTGTACATGTATATGATTTATGTTTTACTTTAGATATATGTCAGCCTATGTTAGAGGGTACACAAGAAAGCATGAAATTTAAAAAAGTAAATGTATATTTTTGCATTTTTTCCCCCAAATCAATACAACTCCAATAAATATATATATATGTATATAGACTATAGAAAATAATTGGCAGTAACTCTTTTCATAGCTAATATCTATTCCCTGCACAAAAATTCAAAGACTCAATATATATTTTGCTCACCTCAATGTTTCTTAGACTCTGTCAGTTTTACTTAACTGCATCTTTGATCTGCTGCTAAAAAAGATCATAACACATTGCCAAGTTTTTTGTTGATCTTTGGTTCGTCTGGTCGATTCCAGTCACTCCTCTGTTGTACTGAGCTTTCGAGCTATGTGAACAGGCATAACCTATTGGAATATGTGTGTGTGAGTGCGCGGGGGTGGGGTGGGGGGTGATTTGCTGGGAATGGCTCAATCTCCCAGGCCCTCTGAATTACCCACACTGCTCTCTGCTAAAGGTTTGTTTTTCAGAAGCTCAAGTGGACTTCAGTGGTGCAGCATTTTAAGGTGGATGAGGCTTCACAACTGTGAACTGTGGTGCAAAGTTGGCAACATTTGGTCTTTTGCCTTCAAGCATCCTGTTAAAAAAACAAGCAGGAAGGTTGGTTTTCAGTGAAAGATTACATGAATGCTTTCAGTGAAAATTTTGCAACATTTTAACATAGCTGTTTTTAAAAATATGATTTAACAATATAGAGCATATGTGTGAGTAAATCTTTTTGTATTTGTGTGTCCTGTATTGTCTGAAATGTTTCCAACAATGTTTAAATCTTGAGAAATCTACAACTTTGTTCAATGTAACTGTGAGTTTTATTTTGTACCCTGTTACTGTAACTTCTGGGAACACACCGGATGATTTAGTGTGTGAGGAACAAAGTAAAGACATGTGACAAAAAAATGTGATTAAAACTTTAAATAGTTATCCCTTTCAGGAATGTTTCTGCCTAAGACAGTCAGATAGATTTTCATTGGCATAATGGCTGCTTAACAATGATCTTTTGTTATCATTGCCTTGCGTGAGAGACCACTGGCAGCAGAGATTTTACATGGTGGGTGATAATAATTAGCTCTATGCTTTAAGTTAAAGAAAATTCTATTGCTATTTTCATGGTATGCGGATTGAGGTTAACGATGATTGGGTTATGGCAACACTCTGGGCATGACTTCAATTTGTAAATGTAAATGTGACCTTTAAGAGCACTAAACCACACTATGATAAAGCTAATTCAATGTCATGTAAAGGCTAGTGTTTGTTTGGTGTTGATGAAACATGGCAAACCTCCACTTGCATTCAGAAACATTTTGTACATTTTCAAACGGTGCTCTAATGGGAATTTTCTAGTCAAATTTGCCAGAGTTTGTAAATATGTGTATAATACACAAGCACTGACCTCTTCAAAAAGCTCCAGGCTGTATGTGTTGTCGTCATCAGCAAAGTAGACGATTCCAGCCTGGCTGGTGTTGGCGTTGAAGGTCTCCCTCAGCCACCGCAGGGCGAGATTCCTTTGCATTGTCCCTCTGGGGATTCTGGGGTCTCGAGTGTCACCCCGCAGCTTATAGTTCCTGGGCGTCTCTACATTGAGGTGGGTGTAGTTGAGCCCTGTTTCTCGGAGGAGCCGCGTTACGAGAGGCGTTCTCCTCTGCGAGTCCTCCACCAGGATCCAGTGCAGGTTGGGAACGTGGAGGAAAGTGTTCGCCAGGCGTGTCAGCTCCGCCTTCTGCACTGGTCGGCTGTAAGTTGGGGTGATGATGTGGATGGTGGGCAGCACATCGGACCAGGGTGGAGGTCGTGTGTACACGTACTCTGTCCTCACCACCTCCACAATGTCCTTATCTGAGGCACAGTATTCCTTGGAGTCCTGTGTCTGGCCACCTGCCTCCCTCTTGCCCTCGACACCATCATCTGCAGATGTGGGGATAAGAAGACATGTAAGGCATTAGTGCAACCTTGGGCTGCCCTTTTTATATTTGCCTCAGGTTACTTAAACCCAATGGGGGTAAAGTGTACCTGAGAGCCGGTGGTGGCGGACTGCAAGCCTCTCTGGAATGATAAAGATCTCTTTTACTAGGTGGTGACAGGCTGCAAAAAGTGAGAGCAGGCACCGTGAGAGGATAACACAGCTGATGGACAGAGAGACAGTGCAGGGAAAGGGAGGGGAGGGATGAGCTTTTCTATTCCCCGAGCATTGCCTTTTTGCTTTTCTTTACAAAGAAAGAAAAAAAATGTATGTGGATCCAGTAGACATGTCCCTCTTTTTATGTTCAGACTCCCTTATTTGCTGCCTTTCCTCCTCCCTTTCCCAAGAATACTCCAGCAGTGTTACTGCCAAGGGTTATTTTGCTGAATTTGGAAAGTCCTTCACTTCACATTTAAATGGAACTATAAAATGATACTATAAATATTGTTTTATCCCGGAAATCCCCAGACATTAGGAAAAAATGCAGTGTGTGTTATTGTGAGCTTCTGTTTCAAACCTGTTGGACCTCATTTATGGTTGCTAGCATAGACTGAAGACATAAAAAAATAAGTTAAATCTCTAATACAAAGATGTTATGTCTGCAAATACTCAGAAACTGACATTTGCTTTTGTTTTGTGTGGACAACACATAAAATGTTTTAAGATTGTCACAAGAAGCTTATGGAATTTTTGTCTTCTAGACCACATTTTCAAATTCAGTGTACTTCATGATATTAGCAGTTTTATTAAATTATAGGTTTTCTTACGTTAGATTTCATTTAAAACCTGCAAAGAGACAGAGTTTTTTTTAAGTATTGCTTTTGCCAAGCTGTTTTTTAAATGATATCCACTATTTTAAAGCAGCACATTGTATCAGCGTGACAAACTATGAACATTTCAATGAACTGAGCTGTCTGGTTAATCAACCTCTGTTGTCATGTTAGACATTGGACAGTCATTAATTAGAGTTGATAAATCTCCAAACAGCTGCAGCACTGCAGCAGTAGCTTTTTGTCTTGTTTCTGTCCTCTGTAGGAACTTAATCATGAATTTAAAACTAAACATCGAAATAATATGACCGCTCATTCACAGTTTACACGTAAGCAGAGGTGAATCTGTCAGATGACACATCCTAACTTGACTCCTGCGTCAGAGGCTGTAATATTTTTGCTCCCATAATGACGGATCGAATATGATTATGGAATCATTAGGGTTGTTAATTTCTTTTCATTGTGCCACAGCTAATGGCAATTTCTGTCACTGTTCTGCCTGAGCACCATTTGCACCTCCAACATAAGGAGGATTTTTCTGCAGCACATAGATTAACACAATCTGCTGATGGCCAGATGTTCAACAGGGGCTGCCAGCGAGCGAGCTGCCAAAAAAACCTCTAGCCTCTCTTTTAAGAGCACACAGAGGGAAGTCTGCACGTAAAGCTGGGTCAGATAGCGAAAACACAAAGCAAAAAACAATTCTCCATGCTTCATTGTGTCTTCATTGTATTCAATAAGATATTCAAATTGCTGCATGTATTTCATTTGTTGACACCTTTTACATAAGTTAGAATTCAGTGCCAAATCTTTTTTTATTTCTTTCGTGTACAGAAAAACTTTTGGAACAAAATAACATAATACATACTGGACTTGTGTTGACTCCAGACTGCCATGGGTCATTTGTGCAAACCTGTTTTGTTTGTTTACCCACATATGTGCGTTAATGACACTATAAGAAGAGGGCAGAGAACTCTATTGATTTGCTGTCGCTCTAATTTGGATTTGTTTACTCTCCAGCATACTTGACATTTTACACTGTTGGTTTGTGGTATCATGGGGAACGATTGGGAGGCTCATGAGTATGTGAATTAATGACTCAGACTGCTTTGCAAATGTGATATTACACAGGGACCCGAGATATCCCATGGATCTAAACAAGCAGACAGTTATTGTTGCTGATAAAACTAACTTTGGACTCAGTTTACTCCATCCGTTTAACATGTTAGTTTATGTGCTGCGAACGCTGTTAAAAGACATTGCTACACACTTAACTGGACAAGTAAATATAAAGAAAAGTAAAATCAATGCATTTTAAAAACTGTTAAAGAATTCATACCGGTCAGCTTACAGACCATATGCACAATAACAATAAATCAGAGATGTTTAAGTACGTATATGTGATGGTAACTTCTGAGCTGATGAGGTTTATGATGGATAGACAAGTGTTATTGAGCTCCGATGAAGCTGATGGTCATGGTCACTGAGTGCCTCTAAATGAACGGCCTGTTGTCTGTGCCTGAAGTGTAGTGTTGGGTTCGAGGACCCACTTTAGGGATGATATTGCGAGTTGAGTGCAGAGCAGTGCGTACCCTTGCGGATGGCGAGGAGTGGAGTTATAGCGCTTTGGTGCCAAACGGTGATGAGCAGAGTCCAGGGTAACACGATCAACACGATGGCAAGAATATCTCTTCTCTTCGGCATCTCCAGGGTTGGTTATTTGGCTCGGCATTACCTGGAGAAAAAAAGATAGGTGTAGTATTGTTTATTTATTTTTATTTTTTTTTACAATGGATTTTGAGTTAAATTATCATGAAAAAATCCAGATAAGTCTAAGTATCTGTTTATTATTGCACATAATAAAAGTTTAGTGAAATAATCCACACCATTTTCAAGCTAATTTCAAATACTTGGGAATAAGGAGGTAGATTTATTGGACCTTAATTATTATAAACTGCCTCGATGGCACCATGTCAGACATTAGAGGACACCCATATTTATTAGGACCAGAGTGTCATTAAAGAGAGTGGAAAAGAAGAACTTCAGTGATGCAGGAAGTGTCTAATTTTGTACTTAAAAAATAAAAATAAAATATACCGCTACAGCAGACACAGTGCCGTTACAGCCTTACCAAAAGTCATTAACAGTGGGATACTGGAGCAGATAGTTGTTGGTTAACCGATGCAGAAAACTGTACAAAGCTCAAAAAAAAAAAATGCAGAATAAAACTGCAAAGTGTCACAGCTAACAGAGGGAAGGTCAAAGCTGCAGGAGGCGGCCATGGAACAGGAGCTTGTGCCCTCTGCCAACCCAGTGAGCTCATCCACGCCATCAGTGAGGACAGAGCAGTGACTTCATGCCCAGTACTGCAACTATTTACCAGCCAAATGGCAGGAAACTATGTTACCAGACTGTAGGTTGACTGTTTGGCAGCGTGCAGAGTCCAGATCACTCGGTTGAGCTTTGTATTCATTTTGAAAAACTAATTACAGCATGAAAGGCCTGAACTGGGGATTAATTGAAATACCATTTACAAATGAATGTAACCTTGTTTAATACGTCAATAATTCACAATTTCACACGACATGATTAAAAATTAGTGCTAAATCTTCATAAGTAACTAATGAAATGTACACTTTAATCAAAAAGGGTTGAATGCCAAGGCAGTGCCTTTTGGGTCTTACAAACTTGTTGAATATATTTATTGTATTTTGTACCTCATTGACCTCATATTGCATCGGCACAGTTTACATAATAGTTCCTATTCATCTCTTTTTGTCCTTTTTCAGTGGCTTGAGGCAAATTACTGCTTGGCACAGATCACTTGAACTTCTGAGCGATTTAAAAAAAGAGAACAACTCCTAAATTTCATAAAAAAGCACCCCGACCCTTCATTTCTTTTTGCCAATGGCATTGATATTCCCATCTATAACAGATTTTATCAACTGTAGCTAGCAAGCTAACAAGGCTAGTAAAGTTAGCTCACTGTCATGGTCTCCGGCTGACTACACTTTGGCTAAAGCTCCTTCTTCTTGTAAAATGCTGCAGGGTTGATATGTTTTTGTAAGTTAGTATCACCCTAGTTTTCTCAACGAGAAGCTGATGAGGTTTTCTTGTTGACTTTTTGATTAATGCAAAAAATAAGCCTTGTGACATTTTCTGGACAAAATGGATGGTTCATGAATGAGACCCGTTGTTTTGCCTCCAGCTGCATTTTTCATGCAGTTGTGTGCCAGAAGTTGCTGTGAAAGGACAAATGAACATTATTCAGCTCTTATGCCCTTATTCTAAGCCGTTTGATGTTGAGAAATGAATCATGCACACATAAAATGACGTGAAAAACTTTAAAATAAACATCGACTTGAACCAATACTTCTGACACAGTCTCAGCATTTTCATTATTTTTCACAAATTAAGAATTTGGTGGAGACTGTTTACTGTGGATTTGACACTGTATTTCAAACAGTTTTATTATAGTGTCCGCTCACTTCACTGCATTTCATTGCCAAATATCTCATTTACTTGAATTTAAGGATGACAGATCTCTCCATGTCTCCCCATTTCTGTCTCTCCCTCTCTCCTCCTCCTTAATAGGCTTCTGCATTATGCAGAGTCCAAGAAATAAAGTTATTAACTGATCTACTTAATTAAATAAGGAAGAAGTGCAGACATAATGTGAGCACAGGTGCTTGCTGTATTCTTCTTTTCAGCTTTGCACATGAGGAAACCAGTCATCAGATTCCCCACAGTAATCCTGCTACCACTGCTGGGGGAAGCAGCAGCACATTGAGGCTTTACATAGTTGTACACGCCAATTAGGGGTGTCTCAGTGTACCTGCGCTGGTGATAACTGTGAGAATAATACAAAACCTCTTAAATTATTTGATTTTTTTTTTTGTTCTTCCTTTTCTGTTTAGTAGGTTACAGTATCGCAGCTTAACTCTGGGTGCCAACAGCCATAAACAAAAGAAATATTTTTTTGGTTTTGTTTTGTTTTGTACAGCTGTGGTTACAGACTTTCTCTCCATTTCCCTGCCCTCATATTTGCACTATGATTCTTTTCCCCCCAAAAAGAGACAAAATACAAGATACAATACAAGATTAATTTGGTTGATATTTTTTCAAGTTTTACTGCTAATTCTGCTGCCAGTACTATCTATTTGATTATTGTTATATTATTATTATTATTATTATTATTAGTAGTAGTAGTAGTAGTAGTAGTAGTAGTAGAAGTAGTAGTAGTAGTAGTAGTAGTAGTAGTAGTAGTAGGTAATATTGATTGGATATATGAATATTTCTTGATGCTGAAACCGTGAGGTGCAAACAGCTTAAAATTCTGTGATATCTGCTGTCAAAGAAATTAGTCCTTTGAAATTTTGAAGTACTTTGTTGTGTCTTTTACTTACATTTCATATAAACATGCTTTTACAGTGTTGGAAAGTCTCTTTCTCTGTTAGTTTTATAATAGTGTTTTAAAAAAAATAGATTTTTGTAATGAGTGAAAACCCACATAAAAACCCTCTTTTAATCAAATCAGTTTTGGTCTACATCTTTTTTGTTGTTGTCAGTTTGGGTAGAACCCAAAAAATTAAGTCCTCAGCCTCAGCTTTTGCTGGCGGGGAGGCATAAATAACCAATTCCAACAAGACGGATCCCTCTACAAATAAAGTCTGCTTTTAATGGACTCTGGGATACACCACTTCCATAAAATTAGAGGACAAAAGAGAAAGAGAGAGAGAGAGAGATTAAAACTGGTCAGGACTGAGGCAGCTGAGGCCAAGATATCCAGACTTATAGATCTTCATGTAAGTCAAGATCCTCAAACCTGCGATCCTGCATCTTTAAAAATGCAAATTTAAAGCATCTTATGTTAAACCCTCCATAACCAACCCAAAATGAAATAACCCTGACAAAACCACTGTGACATCATTAGGCTTATTTTCTCTGACTTAACAAAGCTTCACCAGAGCCACAGAAAACACTATAATTCTGTTGTTGCTGGTTGAATAGTATTCCTTGTAACCAGTGAAACGACCTGTGTAGAATCAGTCGAAAGCTCCTTTAACAGCACTGCATGCATTTGATGAATACAGGCATATGAAAGAAAGGCTTTGGATGCTCACCCACAGTTATAATTGGATCATGACACCACTGGTGACGCGCAGCTCGGAAGGATACGATGCATACTGGACGAGCTATGTTGTGGTGACATCCTCCATGACGCCTCAGCCGACCATTTCCTTTTTCCTCTTCCTCTGCCGCGTCTACTCACGCAGACAGGCAGCGCGTGCAGAGTCTAGACCTGCGAAAAAAAAGGCCATTTCAGTGAATATGAGGAGTGATGAGGGACTGTGGATGCTTTTTGTCTGTGTGCTTTCAGAGCGTGTGCCCTCATGTGCCCCCATGAGACATTCAAGGTCACTCAGCCAGGTTTAAACATAGCAGTTTGGACAGGGCCTCGGAGTCAAATGCCTCACAGAGATTCTTGGCCAAATGCACCGTCATGAGCGGTGTGGCTGTGTGATGTCTGTTCATTATTTAACATCAAAGAGCCTGAACCGAAATACAGCACAGGAAAAGTGTGTCAGCATAAACTAATGAAGTCTAATTTGGATGCACACCATTTAGATTTAGGGATTTGGTTATATGCTGCATTTTTACTTTCACAAGGACAGCGTTTCTGCTCATATATGAAAGAGCTGGTACTACATATTGATAAGTAATTTTTCTTCATTGACTTCAATCTCCACTGCACAGGCACAGACTCAGTATTTTTTTCTTTTTACGCCTAATGTGGAAACTGAAAGAGGGTTAGTCACAACTCCATTGCTTGCCAGCAGTCTGGGGTGGGGGATGTTATAAAAATAAACTGGCATCATGTCTTATTCAAATACATCTGAGGGAACGCCGCTTCTATGGAGGCTTATGCTTCACTCAGCCAGTAATGTCTGCATGCGGCATCAGCTCTAAAACTGGATGGCTGAACACTGTATTTTTTGGGGGGGCTTTGTAATAGAGAATCATATAAACTGCAAATATGTAGGTTTGGGGGAATGAACAGCAGGAGTCCCAGAATCATTTCACTGAGGCACACTGTGATCCAAATTGCCTGTGATCCAGTGATGCAGTAGGGGGTGTTTGTGCTTGATGTGCACAAAATTTCAACACAATCTATTTTCAGATTGCCCTGACTCATTGTCCAATTTTTCAGACTGAAGGATCATGCATCTGAGGGTTGGCGTCAGTTGTGTGGAAAAGGGAATAAAGGATGAATATGAGAAACGATCCTCTCAGGTTAGTGCAGCCACTGCAGTATTCGCTTTATACAGCATGACAGCAACAAGCAAGTACTGGAGTGACAAAAAAAAACAAAAACTAAACAGCAGCAATAGAAAGGCTTTACAATTGCTGCCAGGTACTGTCATGCATGAAAACTGGCAATGACTGTGTTGTCGCTCTGATTTCTGTGTAACACTCCCATCTTCTACACATTGTGATGGAGCTCCACAGAAGGAAACACAGTATAGTATAACAACCTGCTGAAATCTCAGGCCCTCTGACAGGCCACTGCAGCATCTCAGTGCTAAACATTTTTGAAAGAAAGTGTTTGGAAAAAAGAAACATTGGGGTGAGAGCTGCCAGCTGGAGAAAGCTGGCCGGTTCAGAATATATGGCGCTGAAAGTGCTTCTTGTGTGATGGGGACGCTTTCATTAAAAGTTGTGATTTCTTCTTTGGCACAGGGTTGTTTACACACACATAAGCTGAGTTGGACAATACAAAAATAAAGTGTTTTTGACAGAAGATTATACTGGACTTATCTTTTTTACCCTTACTATTACTACTCTCTACCAATACTTTTGTGATTACTTAGGGGAAGGCAGTGTTGATTGAGTTTGTCCAGCCCTTAGTTGTCCTACAGGCTGTAATATCTCAACAATTAATGCAGACATGAACGTTTAATTTGTAGAGACAATTATGACATCTTGGGGTTAAATTGTACTGGCTTTGGTGATGCTCTCACTTTTGCTATAACAACATGGTTTACATTCATAACTAATAAATGTCTTGACAACTGTTGGAGGTCACGACATTTGCTAGAAACATCAGAATGGATTATGAGGATTATTGTGATTTTGTTAAGACTGAATTTTAATTGGTCCAAACCTTTACATTAGCAAATACTAGCATGCTAACATGCAGGCAACCTGTTTATAAATAACATATTAGCATGTCACTGTAATTACGCTATCTTGCTGGTGTCATGTGTGCAGAGTTGGACCTTCAAGAGGCGAAAACACCTGAAGTGCAGAGTGTTTACTGATGGGAGGAGAGCTCAGAGTTTGTTTTTTAAACTTTTGGGATTAAAAAAGTTGATTTATCTTAACCCTTGCCTCTCATTCTGTCAGCAGCAGCGTGCCACGGACTGCCAACCTCCACTGCTGGGTGTTTGTAAGCAGTGTCTGCGTGTGTGTGTAGACTGCTGGCTGGAGGGGAAATGTGCTTAACTTCATGAACATAGAGAGACAAGAGGGGAAAAGAAGGAGAGACAGGAAAAAACAGAAAGAACTGGTGTCTCTGGTGAGTTGCAGAGTTCATTCAGAGGCTGTTTAACTGACACGAAAACAAACACACACACATCGTTAGACACAGTCTTGCACAGTCTTTCTTGCTAGCATGCAGCTAATGTTTCTCATTTTTTTCCCTTATCAGGTCCACTTAAATCTTTGTCATACAAATAACAAACTTTCCTGCATCTCTGCTCAGCAGGCAGTATATTACCAAACAGGTAACATCAATAGATGACTACGTGAAGAGGAACTGGTAGTGAGGCCTCTGCACAGCACAGACACCCAGGTGGTCTGTTTGTGTCTCTGGCATCTGAACTGTGTGATGTGGCAAGAATACACACCACAGACTGCAGCAGCCAATGGCAGACAATGAGGCTTCACAGCCTTTTACATCAGCACGAGTTAACCAGCTGTGACGAGAACACCTGCCGCTGATTAATAAAGAATCACAGCAACAATGCCACGTGTGAAAATTGTTGTACTGATTGTTGAACTAACACCATAACCCCAAAAAGGTGAGAGGGGTGTGCGTGTGTGTGTGTGTGTGTATGTGTGTGTGTGTGTGAGAAAGTGTGTTTATTTCATGGGTTTGAGTGTGTCAGACATATGGGTACTGTATGAGAGGAAAAGGATAGAAGATGTTCTCACATTGTACATGAATATTTATGATTACTGACTTTATTTTTATGGTTTTAGGACTATAACAAATTACAAAAGCATCACGAGTCCACTCATCATCATTCAGCTCAGGGACCAATTACCATATTGTTACCAGATAGGATTTATATGGTTTCATTTTGCTCAGATGTCTAAATAATCCTTATTCAAAGCCTTCCCGATGCTGGGTCGACTTTTGGAAATACAAAAAGGAAATTCTACCACGGATAAACAAAAAAAAGCTCTTTCATTGACTTCCAAAAGCCCCTGACTTTCTCACAACTTAAATTCTAACAACTTAAAAAAATAAACATTTTAGACCCAACAGTCATTAGATTTAAAATAAAAAAAACATATTGTTGTGTATACAGAATGTAGCAGCTCCAAGCTATCATCCGAGGACACGGCGAACCTCATTAAAATTTCATTAAGCTTCATTCCTTTTGAAGAGTATCTTTTTTTTTTTAACAATAAACCTTCTGAGGATTCATCAGGCAGCAGTTGGATCAAAAAAGGCTCCAAGTGACTTTTTGTGGGACAGGTAAACAAATTTACCCCATATTATCAAGCTGTGAAGGCAGATTCTTGTCACATGTTCTGTGTTTTTTTTGCTAAATGTGACACATGTAGTTATGACGCTAATGCTAATAATGAAATGTCTTGTTTGACAATTCTGACTTTAGTGATGTCAGTTAGCAATATTGTAGAAATAATTCTTTCATTTGTAATACTGAGAGACACAAAGTAGCATTTTTCTGAGGATTTCAGCCATAATTCATGGTTTTCCTTGGCAAATGGAATATCATGTACTGTTTATACAGGATATGACATACCTTAGTTGTCATGTATGGACCTTAACATAAAACTGTCTGTTATTGCCTATTAATGCTGAAAGAAACACACGCAAACTCATAAACTGCATTAGGAAAAAAGCCCTAAAGTGGACATTAAGTTTTAAGGCTCTCAAGCTGCAGACAATCAAATTACCATCTCTACAAGTCTTATCCTAGGCAGTATTAACTTTAATATCAGTCTCCTGAGAAGCAAGTTGATATATGAGATTAATATCAGATTAAAACAATAATGGGTTTCCTTTTTGAGAACATATTTGTATAACACTGTAACATAAAAAATGCTGAAATATGATGGAATTCACTCCTGTTGTTTGGGCCATAAACATACTTTAATAGGCAGCGGGCAGTAAACTTTGATAATTTATTGCTCAGTTCCTCGGTGACAAGTATATTAGAGCCATCAGGTCAGCACTGGCAGGCTTTCCCTCTTCCCTCTTCGCTCTCTTCTTTGGATTTGTAAAGCTGAGTCTTCAAAGATGAAGTGGGGGCAAGTTTCCAAGTTTGTAATCGAGTCTGCTTCTGACTTCTGAGCTCCCATGGCCCCGACCATCTCCTATTTCCCGGGGACCAATAATAACATCAACTTTTACTTGCCTGCTTTGTGACAATATTTTGATGTACTCTACAGTCGGCAGGGAGGAGAGGCTCTCTGGAGATAGTGTGTCCTGGTATGCCCAATCGTTTGCTTTCGCTTTTGAATTCATTGGTCTCAGACCAACTCGGTAAAGCCCAGAACAGCTTTCAGGGATATCTGGGGAACCTTAGAAGACAAGTGCCTGCAATAGATCATTATTGATGTTACTGTCACAGCCCCAAATACAGCTACGCCTAGAGGTGTCATTAAAAGTGAATTTTGAATCTGAGGGCATTGATCCAAACAGGCTTAATTGCTTTAGAAGTACAGTAAGCCATGAGCAGGTAATCTGTCTGAGCTTTCTCTGATGTTTGGCTCCTCATGCAGTCCTGGTTTTGGATTTCAAGGCACAAAATCATCACAAAGTATAAGTTTAAAGGTTTTTCAATTAATGGAACTGTTTAAATTTAATTTAAAGTGATGACCTATAACGTTGCTCACTTAAATGCCTCATTAACAGTAGAAGCATTGCAGGCAAGCAGCATATTATTCATTGCTTTATGAATGTATAGTTTATGCTTTTGATCTTAATTATAAACCAAAGTCCTTGTAGTTGCTTTAAAAAGATTCCTCTCCTGCATACTTTCAAGTCTTGCAAAGTGTGTGTATGTTGATGTATGCGTGTGTGTGTTTGTCTTTGTGTGCGCACATGTTTGAATGCATGTTTGCACTCCAGATGTAATGCTTTATATTCTCAAAAACTGCTTTGTTTCCACAACATTTAAAAGTCAAATTACCACCACTGCATTAACACAGCATATTTAAAAAAAAAACTCTCTTTATTAATGGCTGTGTTTATTTGTTTCTCTTTCCACACATACAGAGGAACTTTAAAATCTAACAGGAGAAAAACAATTAGACTCTGCCTCATTTGTGCAGTCGAGAACAATCTCGTGCCTTAAAGACAGAGGTGCACTGAGGCAGTTTGAATCTTTTTGACTGTCTTTTTTTCTCACAAACTAATTAAACTCATTTATGCGCAGAGGGGGGGAACTGATGACACACTGTACAATGTTAATTTGAAATCTTGAGCAGAGTTGGCAATTATTTTGCCTTTGAAAACGTGAACGAGAGTGCTTAAGGTTCTTGGAATTGAAACAGACAATTAACAAAATGAAAGCTATCCAGGATCTTTATGTTATTTGTGTGGGAGGAAACATTTCCTCTGTTTAAATTCCTACAAATCTTGAAGTTCTCTCTTGCGAATGTTTACTTTGCTACCATTCATGTGGCATTCAAAGTTGGGGTTCAATGAGAGGTCGCCCTCATGCTGGTTTTGTGTTACTTCTCATCAATCCAGTTCACACCTGCCATGAAGCAAGTCCCCTTAAAATCTGATCCTCTCCTTATGAAACAACTGCATGCACTGAGCCAAGCTAATAATAGGTAGCTACTGTATGAACCCTGTGGCCGCCTGGGAGACAACTATGTTGTTTACAATTATGTGATATTCTTAAATCATGCTAACTAGAATGGTAATATATTAGATGAATTGAATATTGTAATAAATTGTGCAGTAATTAGTAATGAGAGTGTCTTAAGTGTGATTAACAGATGTCAACCTTTAATCTGCCAGATTTTCTCTATTTGCTGAGCACAATGCCAGTAAGTCCAATCACTGTAAATGCTGTTTGATGCAAAAAAATTAGTGCGACGAGTGCTGTTTCTCATGCTTGATTTAGATGAGGATGGCTGTTTCATTTTCAGGAAAAAAAAAAAAAAAACTTGAATAACCCATTAGCTGTGAGTGTTGGTCCTGATTGATAGCCTCAGTCCATGCCTGGATCGGGCTGCCTCAGCAGTGATAAAAGATTTAAGAGCACCAACCTTCAGGCAGGTTCTTCTCTGCTGATAACTGCGGGGGGATAGCCTAGCACGGTCTGCCCTTAACTTATCCTGACTAATTTATAGTTTGGCTCACCCAGGGCACATTTCCAATGCTGGACGGGGGAGAACGGTGCAGCCTCTCACAGCTGGCTGAGCAGACTGAAGGGGCCCCGCCAGGATTGCGGAGGCTGCCATTGAGACCTGGACCTGCCATGTTGGGTCAGCATAACTCAGCTCTGATCAGAATGGAGTCAAGGGAGACGCCATTTAGGGGAGACCACAGGGAGGGACAGAAGTAATAACAGCACTGTCGCACAGTTTCTCCTCATTCTGACTGCTGAAAACTGGACCCGGTAACAGTGAGATAAGTCAAAGATAGTCTCATTGCAGCTCATTAAATTTAATTGTTGTTTTGTGACTCCACTTGGTGTCTCATAGAGAAAGACAAGGTATCCCTTCTGTCAGAGAGCCTCTCTGAGCATGTGGTTACCTCTGTGAAAGTGTCACAGTTGTGCAACACTCACAGTTTGGCTCGATTTTGGCGCCATGACTACTTGGGTAAATCAATTTTAAAAACTGTCAGTTTTACATTTCAGGTTTTATTTTTGCATGAGTCTTGAACCTAAGTTTCACTGGTGCAAGTCCTGTGTGTGAGCAAATACTCTTCAGTGCTTGACCTCCCGCTGTCTTAGGCCTTACTTTGTATTTTTAGGCTACTACGTTATCTAAAGCAGTTGCTACATGAGTTTCTAATATTGACACGGACTGATTTGCATCTGACTTTCTGTAAAGCCCCGTGCATCTTGTGCATCTGTGTGAGATGCCAAAAAGGCAGAGCTATAAATGTCGGACGGGGCTTATAGACTGCAGTCACTGGTGTAGTAAAATAAAGCATTGGCTTGTATAATACATTGAAATTAACTTTTCAACTCCATTAAATCCAAGGACTCTCTCAGAATTGCAGCTTTGAAATATCAACAGTCCCTAAATTTGGGGAATTTTTTTTTTTTTTTTCACTTTTTCAGAGAGGGAAAGACTGACGCAGCTCGTACCTGCGATGTTATTAAGAAGCCTCAGTGAGCAACATGTAACTTATCTTGGCAAAAAGACTGGAAACAGTAAAACTAGATTGGCTGCGCAAACAAAACCTGCCTATCATTACTTCTGTGGCTCACTTTTTACTTGATACCATGTTCTAAAGCTCAAATATTTCCAAAAAGAATAAAAATGAAAGTTAACTATTGTATTTGAGGTTATGCACCTCCTGATGGTGTGTTTTCTGAACTACCAACTGATCCCTGCCAAGAAATACAAAAGGAGTCAAAAAACTCTGTAAAACAGTAAATTGTCATCTCTACACTTGGTTAATTAGCTCCAAAGGTCCTGGTAGGATAGTTCTCTTCCCATTTGGACAACCAACCAGCTTCTGTTTTTATTTTCCTTGTTTTTTTCTTTTTTCACCAGAGACATTAGAGAGGTGTTGGTTCTTTTATCGAGCTGTCCACTGGAAAGCAAAAAGAAAATGTATTTAATAGAGTATTGTTTTTTTTTCCTTTGAGCTCATTGTACTAAGAACTAATGAATAATAATAAATGTGCCTCGTAAATAACACCGCCAAAAATTTAATTTGCTAAGTAAATTTGTATGATAATATTGACTTTACATTGTAAGCTCTTACTCACCAAGCTGCATTTTTTTCTAAGGCAATTTGCCCCGTTGCAGCAAGGAAATTAATAACATGTTAAGATGTTTTCTCACTGCTGCATTAGAGGTTTGCTTATAGGCTACTGGAAAATAGGATATGTGGCTGGATCATTCGTGTGCCATCCACATGACAAGCGATATCAATCAAGAAGCTGAGGCTTTTGTTGAAAATGACACTAAATCAATATACTGTATAGGAAACTCTGAACGACTGGCAGAAGGGACGGCACAGCGTTTATCTCATTAAAATTGGATTTGGTGTGTAGGGCATTAATTTTAACCACATGTGACATACCTTTCACTGTGAACAGCCTTATTATGCCTCAACAGAAGGTCAAGGGTTGGCAGAGGGAGCTCCCAGATTCATTAGCTAATTAAAGCCTGCTTCCTGAGTTTAGGTATTTGACTCTCGCTCCCAGACTCCAGCATACTAGCTCTGCTGAGCTCTGAGTTCCTTAATGAGGGTTAGACCATAGATTTCTCCGATGAAAGATTCCCCAGCACCGAAGTCCCCCAATTATATGCCCTTGTGGAGGGAGAATATATATAATTATGAATCTGATCATCGCTAATTAAACCTATGGGATTTGATCCAGTGCAGTGACAGTGTAGCCCAGGGTTTTGTTTGGGCTGGGAAATAATTGGTGTAAATAGAGAGGAAAAACGAAGAGTCTTTGCTAAATAACCCACCACTTGTTTGACAGTAGATTAGGATTGTTTGGCATCTGATATTATCTGTAAATCAAAATTAAAATCAAACAAATTAGATTAGATTAATAGGAAATATTTATTATTTGTCTAGATATGCATCAGCTGTAAAGAAGGAAAGCTAAGATTTGAAACACCGATGCTATGAAAAATGACATAAGGGGACACCATTGGCCTCAGGTAGTAAAGACAAGCCAGTGGGAAAAATAGAGAGAAAAGCTCCATGACCGAAATGAAACACTGGTTGGCTCCCATCACGCTGCATGTGTGAATTTGAACCAGGAAAGCGCTGGAGGACAACATGCATTCTCAGCGAAAAAAAAAATCTTCCCTGGGATAACTGAGGGTTATAAGGATATGTCTTATATAGTGGCACATGAACTTGACACATAACAATTATAGACTCAACACAGCTGCCAGTTTGCTTGTGTCCATCTCTGCTGTTTTCTTAATCACACAATTAGTCAGAGTGTTGGTATATGTGATGTCACTGTATGACTCGCTGTCACTAGCTTTGAACCTGCCAGTAAAACACAGCCCACAGGAGACAGCTAATTTGTGGTGGAGACTTGTTTAATAGCTTTGAAAATTAGTGGATACATCATTATCATTATTATTTCTAGCTTACTGCATGAGTGACTCATTCAATTTGCTAATGCCTTATGCAGTGTATTTTATGAACACAATGATATCCCAAAAGCCTATTACCTATGTGTCACAGATGATGCATTCGCACTCATGTGTTGACACATTAAGGGATGTAGTCCAAACACTGTTAGTGTCTGTTTCCTGCTTGTATCAAAAAACAAGACGTGATCTTACTAAGTGTATTTCGTTGCACAAAATAAAAAAAAAAGATGTTAATCACATGCCAATTAATACACATTATTGTTGCAAATTCTATATTTAAATAGCTGAACATATACGCACCACTTTCACAGAAGTAGTGTTTCTTGAATTAAAAACACTGACATTTAAAATCACTGTTAAAATGTCAAAGAAGTGATGATGTTTACGCAGGCCCAACAAAACAGGGACTCATCACAGTTTTCCTGCTCAATGTAAAAACAAGGCACCTTTGACATTTAAACCTGAGCCTCCTTAATCTGCTCTTAGCTGGCCCTTTCAAATTATTGCTTATCACTTACTATAATTATTTGTCCTTCTACTTTGCTTGTATGCTGCTATGTGAAGTCGCGTTCAAAGAGCACCCCGGGCCACCGAAAGATGACACCGACACAACAGTGTTGACAGAGCGACTGTGTGTCTGCTGATGCTACATTTACAGAGGTGTCACTGACTCAACGGAGCAATGACTTTGCTGAGATAAAGAGCAAAGTCGTGACTGACGGTGTGTCTTCCAAAGCAACGCTGGCATCAAATCCAGGAGTGATTTTAAGTTCTAGCGTGGATGTTGCAGACGCACCCATTGAGACATATCCTGTGCGAAGTCACGGTGATAATAATGAGGAACAGGACTTCAAATATACCATCATAACAGCAGAGTAACCCCAAATTACGGCTCACTTGATTCTTAGCCATAGCTCTTGTCTTCGGCTGTATCTAGTAGCCGCCATCTTCTTAGCTCAGTCAGTCTTGCAGCTTCTTTTATTTTAGCTGAACTCTCTAACTGGATCAACAGCTTGAAGCTTTAAAATGGAGATCAATTTGAGTTAGAAAACTTTTATTAACTTTTTATTATTAAAGAAGATTCCCAGCTGTGCTTGGGAATGTGGTGGTATTCCTCTGCCAGCAGCTAATTAGCTGAGCTTAACAGATAGAAACAGCTCACCTGGTTCTATCCAAAGGTAATAATATTTGCTAAACAGATCCTCTGAATCTCTTTAACTTCTTCTTGTGTATTAAACTGGCACTAAAATTGAAGATCTGATAAAAAAGTAGTTATGTGCTCAGCTACTTCTTGGAGTTTTGTCTTGTTTAATCATAACGCTGTCAGACGGTCATCAGACAAGTTTTGTGCTTGGCCAAGAAACAGTTCTGTACAATAGTAAAAATGCAACTTGTAATTCTAACACTTTGAGTTTTTCCTACTTATTAAAAAAAGTGTTAATTAGCAAGCTTTTGAGTTGCTGATAGGCAGATTTTGTTTGCTTTGGACAGAGCCAGACAAGCTGTTTCTCTGTTTTCTCTGTTTGTGCTAAGCTAAGCTAATTGGATGCTGGCTGCAGCCTTTTATTTGCCAGACAGACGTGAGAGAAGTGTCAATTCTCTAATCTAACTCTTAGCGAGGAAGCAAGCGAGGATATTATTCCAGTTAAACAGCATCTGAAGCGGCTCATATGTCCTGTGCTGTTATATTCTATCAGCATCAGCAACAGACATGTCCACTTTAGTTTTTTGAGGCATGAAAGGTGAGTCATTTCTGCAGTTCCCAGTCTTGTGCCCACAGTGACAAAGGCACACACATACACACTAACAGTCATGCACCAAAGCCAGCATGACTTTCCTCCCCCCCCCAAGGCTGATCAATAGCTTGTAAGCTGAAGGAAACCTTGTATCTGTCACTGGACTGAACCATAGGACCCTGATGAGGGGGTGGTTGAAAAAAGCTTAGGTGGGTCAGCCTGGTGTCTGTAATGAGCCCCCTTGGGGCCTCCACATTATATGTGGAAATGGCTCCAATTAGGCCATCCAGCTGTAAAGTCCACAGGAGGGGAGGGCTGGGTAATAACAAAGTTAGTGGGAAGGTTATGGATGGGACTGAGCAACAATCAGGTGTTATCAGGACTGCATTCAATCACTCCGTTCTTAACCTGCGCCTTGATGCGCTGCTGATTGCACAATTCAAAGGCTATCTTTTACTCCAGTTGAAAAGACCATATTATTACACAGTGATTTCTCCAAATGGCAGCTCATATTAAAGCACAATAATATGGTTTTTAAAGTCACCAGCTGATAGTACACGATATCAGAGGTCAATGTGCACATATTACATTCAACTATCATCTCAATATGCCTGCAGATTATTATTTTTATCTCGTTTTCATCCTCTTTCACAAAATATAAATCACTACCGCTGTACGTATATGCAGATTGATTGCAGATTTCTTGGTTGGTAATAAATGAAACTGATATATTTTTGTAGCCACTCAGTGGTTATGTTTGAGGAGTGTATCCCTGAGGTTTGACTGACTCTGACTTTGGCCTTTTGACCTTTAATGCAGAGCAATGATTTCCAGTTGGGTAGATAGAGTGTAAACACTGAGCAAAGGGAAAGGTCACTGGCTCATCAAAACCATTCATCCAGCAGAAATGCTTTAATAATATCAAATGTTTACGTGAATTATGTGCCTTATCATACATTTAGAAGGATTAAGTATACAGTCAACTGTCTACTTCCTGCAAAATATTTAAAAAAATGTCTATTTAGATGTGTTGTTAATGCAAACAAACCTTGCAGTTCATTTTTAGGACACTTCTTTCTCTTTTTTTAAGACAAAAAATCCCACCTGAAATGTGATAAATTGTGTAGGCAGACAGCCAACTTTGAGGTGACAGCATCTCAACAAAAAAGCACCTTCATTCTCTTTTGTAAATTTGGAGAACAGACCATTAATGTGGTTTTGAGTGGGATGTGCTTTCCTTTCCTTCCTCATGCTCAATTTGTCTTGAGCATTTAGAGACGCCAGTGAGCAGAGAAATGACCCCTTCTCTCTCTAATGCTGCGGCATTATGGAATAAAGTCTGGATGAGCAATAGGGAAGATTTTCACCAGCTTGCTATTGATTGGCCTCTTAGTGCAACTCAGACTGACGCATAGATTTTTATGCAGCACTGAATCGAGGCAGAGCTGAAATCTCAGGGCACACTTAAGGGGAAAAAAACACATCCTTGCCTTCCGCTTCAAATCGCTCTTTCTGCATATTATTTCAGTTCTATGTGTGCATGTAAGTATTGGATGTCAGCCACTCCACAAACTGGATGAGTGTGTCACTTTGTTTTGTCACGATTGGCAAGCTCAAAACATTCAAATGTGGCTGCTTTGATCCTGATCTATGATCAAATCAGAGAACAGCTGCTAATCTTCACCTATTCATTTCTTTCTTTCCTTCCTCGTGCATCCACACACAATCTGCGCCAACTGAAATATGTGTTTGACAAAACTGGAAAATAATTATACATCTCAGGAGAGGCTTTCGGAATTTTTTTTCAAAATCACACTGATTTTGGTCCCAGCAGGGGGGTCAGTGCTGTCACACACCACAACAAGGTGTTACTGATTGGCCCAGAGGCACTACACCTGGTTCATGACATGTTCATTGCTGCTCTGAATGAAATTCAAGTATGTGATTTGGTTTCATAAAGCCTGTGCATAATTTTTGTGTTATTTGCGGTCAAGCAATGTTCAGGCAATGTTACACAGTTGATGAAAAAGCTCCATCTTTACTTGAGACATTGACATGAACTTTTTCTCTTAACTGAGGCTGATTTCTTTATCAGAAAAACAGCAGGGTGTCATCAGCATCTGAGACCACAGACCGAGTCTGAAGCATAGACTTGTACTACGGCTAACTCAGACTTCAGACATGAATTCTGGCTGAATCAAGGATCTATTAAACTAAAAAAAAACATGGCTGACCATTAGATTTAAGGACTTTAAGGACAAAAGTGCTCTGATAAAATTCAGAGACCATTTTTATGCTCTTCAAATTCAGTATTTTTTATTTAATTCTAGCCTGGTTAGACTTAAACAGGCTGTTTGAGATGAACTAGAGTTCAGTGCACAGAGCTGGTATCATATAGAATAAAAGACACCTTGTTTCATCCCATGAACACTGTGCATCATAGAAAGTAGCCATATGCTGGGCTAGAAAATAGAGCAATAAGACTGCCTCAGAGGGGTTTGATGAGGTTGTATAGCTGCAGGGCAAGACAATGCTGGCGTATCCCTCCTTGGTTCCCAATGGAGATGGTGCAAATCCGAAGGGGGGAGGTTGTGCTTTATTTAAGGCTGTTGTCCTGTTAACCGGTGTGAGTTGGGCTGGCCAAGGGCTTTCTAAAGGCACACACATCCTCACTCACTGACTGATGGGGTCTTGTGGGCTTCAGGGTGATTTAAGTTCTTATTTATTCTTGTTTATACGTGTGGTTTTGGGTACACACATAGAGCTGCATGTTGTCTGAACAAGTGTAAGTTTCAGCAGACAACTCAACACCAACTTTTACAATTCCCCAGGACCTTGCTGAGTCTCAAACATTTCTAGTTATCTAATCTTGCAGGAGCTCACTGTGTGCAGGTACCATACAATGCTGCAGTGAGCTGGCTCGTGGATAAATCCCAAAATGTCTGGAAGATTCAACCGCTTATTTTGGTCATGTTGGTTGAGCTGGAATGGAGTTGTTCAAATGCTGAACTTTTCAGTGATCCACTGCGTTCGTTTTGGCCTACTGTGTGCCAAAAAAATACTTTTTTCACCATGTTTGGCATCCTGTTCTTTTCCATACGACTCCTTTGTAAATGGTTTACACTCTGAAACCAAGTTGCTGTGCACTAAATAATTCAAGGTTCAAGAGGGAAATGTTAAGAGACGTTTCTCACGATAACAATGAAATTGCTAACAGTTGCATCATAGCACAAGACTTTTTACTCCTTCTAACCTTACAGTACGACATTATCCATGTCTGAGAATCTGTGCCCTCATGCATGCATCATGCAGGCTGCTGGTGCAAACAGTATTTTTAGAGGTAAACATTTAAAATACTGCTAAGTCATTTTAACATTTTTGCAAATATTTTTGGCTTCAAAAGAGGTCTATTTTCGAAGTTGGCAATTAGTATGTGCTTTATAATTACAAGTTCAAAGGTTTAAAACCTGCTTTAGTTTGAAATTCATTAAAAAAGCAAAAAAAACTGGTGGAAGTTATGATAAACTAAAAAGCACAAAAAACTCATTCACAAAGCTTTTTCATGGCTGCCACTTTTTCAGCACAAATTTTCAGGTCAGCCATTTGTTTGCACGCTTGTCTTCAAAGAATTACTGCTACAGAAAAACTGCCAAGGGGACAAATGTAATTGTGGTGTAGATAGAAAAACCAAGTAAATATTGCTGCATTTAAGCACTTCCTAAATGCCAAATGTGTGTGTTATTATCTTTGAGCTGCTAATTTCCCCCTCTGTGTAAGTAATCACATACAATGATTGTGCGTCATGCTTGAAATTTCATTAATAATCTGAGAATGATTGAGCAGCTAATGCCCTGAAATTGAAATGAGAAAACGTCGCCTGTGGAATTTCTGCATAGCAGGTTTGTGTCATTACAGAACAAAGAGCTTATGCAACAAAGGGCAGAAGAAATGCTGTGAAGTGCTCACAGTAGATTTGGTGGAGGGACAATGATGAGCAATGTCTTCCTCGGTACTGAGAGTAACAGGCTCAGCCCGTCAATGAGCTGAAAATCTAGGCAGGAAGTTCAAGGATTGCTTAGTTTGCGAGCTTAAGGAGAAAATACAATTGGTGCTTTTTTGGGTAAGGCGCATTCTCACTTAATAATTTATGTCCCAATTTCTTATTCTACAAAAACCTTGGTCTCTAGAGTGTTTATCATCCAGGGCAAGGCAGAGACACGGGGCGCTAGAGCAGCATGGAAAATGCACTTACTGTTAATAACAATGCCTGGAGGTGAGATATAGAAAATGATGGCCTATTCTAAATTTGCTCTGCAGCCTCAGGTCAGAATATACATTACTATAATCTGTTCTAAACATAGATTGCACTGTTCTGCAGATGCTTAGCTCTTTAGATACTGGTACAGTGTACCACTGTTTAGGAGATTAGTCTGAATGCTGCAGCTGTGAGGCAGATTAACACATAAAGTAGACCCACTGTTATTTGTTTTGTTTTGTTTTATTTTTTTTCATCCGACAGAGAGTACAACATCTGAATTTTCTATCTTTTATATGCAGCTGGTGCTGTAACTCTCGCTGTATAACTGCTGACGATAGTGTTTATTAGCAGAATACTAACAGTTTCAAGCTGCCAGACAAATCCAAAAATGAGGAAACTGTGCCACATGTCACATGTTTTGAATTGTGTAGAAACTCCCAAATCGCATAAATTATATTCTTTGATATGTCAAGATTTTGAGTTCACATGATTACAATCTATGACAATCCAAACTATTAAAAATGCTAAAAAATGTGACTCAATGAAAAGACTATTACTAAAGAATTCAAACAATATTTAACATTCTGAATAGTGACACTATTTTTTTTAAATTCACATTTGACTCTTCTTTTTACAACAAAAGTTAATATTCTTGGTCAAATTTACTTAATATCAACAGATCTGCATGAATGATTATTTCAAAATTGATGAATATACTGATAAACTAGTGTCCCCATATCTCAAATTTATGTTTTGTTTACTCACACCAGCAAATGACACATCATTAATCAATTACCAAGTAAGTTGCATATTGTTTAATATTGAGATGATATTTTTCAATTTATCCAGACTGTTTTAACAATGTTACGAGCACATTATATATTGAGGCCTGCATATATATAGGTTTGATTATATGTTTCACAATGTCCCAATTATTTACTCAATTTTGAAATTTTTTGGTCTCAACATCCAACTTTTTTGGATTTAAGATTAAAGAATCTAAACACTTTACATATCTGATAAGACAAAGTAACTGCACTTAAATCACACTTTTATCATGCAGTGTTATTTTGAATGCATGTGTTAAAGCTTATCTGTAGGATTTTTAGCTTGCAGGACAAAAGGGAAAGCAAAATTATGTTGTGGGTGAGTCTGCTTCTCTGAGCTTTCTCACTCTGTTTTCGTGTCAAACTCTGTCATGACACACAAACACTCACACACATTTTTATCTCTCCTACCTCTTTTTTATTCTAGTGTCCTCCTCTTTCTCCACTTCATCCTCCTAGTCCCTCTCTCTCTAACACAGACAATTTCTCCCTGCCTCTTTTTCATTAACTTCCTTCTCCTCTTCATCCAACTCCAACCTCCCTTCTTTTTCTCTCTCTTTCCTAATTCATCACTCTCTCTCTCTCTCTCTCTATCTCCCTCTCTCTTTCTTTTTGACTGGCTCTATCTGGGGGCGGATGTGTCTCTGTGGCCCTCTGCAGATCTCGAAAGGACATCCTCTCAGTTTAATTCAAGTCAACCCCGGTCTCCTGGTGCTCTAAGACGCAGCATGTGTGACAGTTCTACAGAGACAGCCAGAAGGAACAGACAAGTCTCATCTGCATATACGTATCAGTATATTTCTGTGAGTGTGTGTGTGTGCGAATGTGTGAATGTGTCTGCCTGTGTGTGTGTCTGCAGTGTGAGTGTGTTTCAGGCAGGCATCTTCTAACATTTCCCTGCAGACTGAAAGAGTTAATTTCACCCTGGCAGCGATTATGGACGTCTATAAATCTATGATGAGAGGCTGCTACATTGATTAGTCAGTGCTAATTCAGCTCACACCAATTAAAGGGGTTCAGAGTGCTATTTCAAATTATTACATACCATATGCTATCTGCTCTCGGCCTGGTGGAAAGACTGTAAATAACACTGTGATCATGACATTATGGAACCGTGCCGTTTCTCACATGTTGGAGCCACACACGAGAAAACAGTTTGTCTATAATCCACCTACAGTGAGGCTGCCTGTTAAGGAAAATTACATGTGGGAACATTTATTGTAGGCTTATTCAACAGTGTTGCAATATATGAAGTTCCATAAAAACAACATGCCAACCTGTTTGAGCCGCGTTTATTTTTGTCAGTCTTGCTGCCGTGCAAACACAGCTCTGTGCACTGAGAGCACATGTAGGTGTGACCACTTTTTTTGTCTTTTAGGTAATTTGGTGAACACCATCACAAGCTAATCTGTGGCCCAGTATGGCGCAACGTTAAAGTAGCTGGAACACATTAATAGAAGGCGTGTCATAGCCGACTACATTAGTGGCCAATCAAATCAGCTCCTCTGTTTCCATCTTGTACCATTGTGGTTGGATATCCAATTTTGAGCATTAGCATGCTACCATTTGTTAATTAGCGTCAAAACACATAGAGCAGCTGAGACTGGTGATGTCATTATTTGGCAGGCATCTCGCATTTCAATTTTGACCTGATGATGGCGCTAGCTGAAAAGTCATGGGATAGCCACAGTGATTAGGATTCCTTCTCTGGGAACTGTTGATGTCTTTTAAAAAATGTTGCAGGAATGGCTTAAAATTGATAACAATTTGTTAAAGCACAATCAAGAATTAAATCTGTGTTCTGCCTTTTAACAGAGGAACTGTGTTCATATCCTCATTATAATTCCAACAGGAATTCTAATGGTGTCAAACTCTACCGTAATACGAAGCCTGCAGGTTTAATATTTTTGTGCAGTGTGAGACACTGGCACTGTGGTTTATGTAAGTCTCATGGATCTTTGTACAAACCTGTTTTATTTCAGCTGTTTGTTGGCACTGGAAAAAAAAAGGCTGTATGAGAGTATAAGATTTAGATTAATCTTATTCTTGGCTTGTAAGAAATCAGTGTATTTTCTCTGATAATAAGAAGACAAGAGAGAATAATCTCTCTCACTGTTTCTCTCCCCTATCTCACTATCTCATCATTTGCTACCTCCACACCTTAAGATTATTCTCTCTGCTCTGTCATCAGCATTATCAGCTCTCGAGCCCTCACACCTCCCCCCTTCCTGTCTTCCTCACCTCCCAACCTTCTCCCTCATGCGTCCGTGCAGCGTGCCTACAAATATATATCAACCTCTAATAATATTAGAGGCCACAGGGATCTTAGACAGCAGAGGTAAATGGATCTGTCAGATCATTTTACCTCTGTCGTGCCCCTAATTCTTCTACTGGATTTCCTTGTGAAAATGAAATATCTATTGGACAAGAAGGAAGGCAGAAAGCAAGATGACAGCAATGATAGAGTGAGACAGAGAGTAGGAAAGACGGTGAATGTAGGCACTACTGCCTGCATCCTTCTTTTACATTTAACTACGTCCTTTGATGCTCAGAGAGTTTTAAATATAGCTGCCTTTTAGAGGAGAAGAGATAAATAAATAAGGCAGCTGTTTGCTTCTTAATTTTGCATATACAGTGAGTTACATTGAAAAGGAAGAACAAAGCGTGATTACCAAGGTCGGCCTGGATGTCTGTTCCTCAGACATTTCGTATTTGAAAAAAAAACCCATCTTTGAATAGAAATACAGAGCTCATAACAAAGAAATCAATACAATGCAATTATTCTCGGATAAAATACTTTCTGGTTATGAGCTTATAAACATGGGTAGCAACGTCGTGGTCAGCTGTAATGAAATGTGTTTTCCCACAACAATGAGAAGAATGGGATACTCACACGCAGTCCTCTGCCTGTCAGCAGCACACACAGGCCCCACCTCCAGTGTATTCCTTTCTCCCTCGTGTCGGCGTTGTGACACCGCCACCGGTCTTTGTCTCAAGCCTGCCTTAATTGGCGCCGTTTGGAGAGTAGAGATGTGTGCAGCTAAAGGTGGTTCAAAGCAGTTAGAAGCCCTGTCACCAGTGACATCCAAACTCGTCCGACAGTTTCACGTCCTCAGGGCTGGCCCCTGGAGAAACAAGAGCACGAGAGATGCGAGTAAGAATGGGCCTCCTCTTCCTAATACAATGAGGGGCATTGAAGAAAGGGAATGAGCAGGATGGCAGCTGGGAGGAGACGCTGCCACACAACAACAGGCACCAGGTCATTTTCAATGCCTCTGTGATGGGATTTCTGTTTGCATCTGGACAGCTGTCAGGAGAAATAATCACTGTGTGCGTCTGTCCCTTTGAGAACTCTGATGAGGTGCAAAATGCTGCTTGACAGGCAGGAAATTGATGAGATATTTGTTTTTGCCGGCACCTTTTAGGACTGCAACCATGCAGCTGACTTCAGCTGGATGGCTGGAGAGTGACTGGGTATATTTTTACATATTTGTCATACAATGTGACAAGCTACTTTGAAAAATAATAATTTAAAAATACCTGTTGTTTATCATTTTATTTGTCCAGCTCTCTGGGGGAAATTAATGACAGAATAGCAATAGCAAAAATGACCATTAATGCTCGAATACGGCTAGGCACACATCTAAAAAGCAATCCGACAACTTATTCAGTCCATCGGCTATTAATAGCCTCATATCCTCTGGGGGACATCATTTCAACATGTCCATTTGGAAGAAATCAGACAAACACACCAGCTGCACTTCTCACTCACTCCACCACAATTCCTCTGCATGACTCCCCCAGCTACCGCACTCCATTATTGATGAGACTTCCTCTGTCAGCCTCATCTGCCACAGTGTTGGTTGTACTCGCCTCTGGGCAGCCGCTGTGGTTGTAGAGAGGGACCAGCTGATGCCACACGACGAAAAAATGAGACAAGGGGTCGGGCATATTAACAGTCTATTGACAAGATGCAATGCAGAGGGCACGTGGTGTTGTAGGTTTGTTATTGGCCTAATCTAAATTCAATAGGGTTGTCATAAGGGAAGAAAGTAATTATCTCAAAACCATGGGGAATGTCCCTTCTGTAGATCCAGCTGACTCACAGATACGCCACTTGAGCCCCAGGATTTAAAACATACTCTGTGGTGCCAAATTACTACAATGAAAGAGGAAAGCATGGGAGCAGGGACACAGAGCGAAGTGAGAAAAAAAAACAAGCTGCAGGGTTAACTCCACGCACTCAGATTCCCATACAAGCACTGTCCTAATGTTTTTCAAGTATGTCATTATGATGTGTATCATGCATCTAACAGCAATTCATCTTGCAGTGCAGAGCTGAAGGCTGAAACACCTATTGTTACTAATCTCTGCAAAGCAAACAGTCATGCTTCATGCATACAGGTGACATAAAGACAGACTGAATGAACAGCACTTTCATCTGAATTAGGCTAACATGAATGAATTAGAGTGGTAAAAACACATGTAACTCGCAAAACATACACACCACCTGCATGTAGGGTTACAGTGGTACATAATTTTGGAAAATCTAACGCATCATACAATTTCAATTAGACTTGGGAAATAGAGTTGAAGTTAAAAGTTCTCATACTGGCACTGAATCTAAAGTAGCTTTGTGTTTAACTAGCTACACATACTGTAATAACACTGCTCTCACATAAAAATTTAATGATGCAGTACTTTCCTTTCCTATTTATTAGGTGATAATTAATCTATTCACTTCTACTGAATCACCTTTAATCAGCCCAGTGTAGCTCAAAGTGGCTAAGCATAACTTAAAAAGATTTAACACTTAAACTTTATGTCTCTTTTTAAATTGTCGGTTGGTGTTTTTATTAACTAGCAAATCTATTAATTAAAATCAATTTATTTATTTATTTTGCGTCACTCCACATACTAATAACATAATGATGCAATCTGTGTAAATTGAAATGAAATGTAAGACTTCTGAAAACAATCACACAGTATTTCAAGAAGAATTTTTAAGAGGCAAATAACTGGTAGTGTAAGTACGGTGAGTTGTAAAACACACACACACTTGTAGTCCTTCTCCATCACACAATGTTGTATTCTGCTCTGACATGATGGAGATTGAAGACCTGTCTAAACCTGAACCTCCTGCACGGCAGGGAACAATATATCATTGTACCACCAAAGCTACATCATGTTGTGGTTCAGCCGACAGCTGGTTAGAATTAAAAGGTTTCCTATTGAGACTCAAGGCCTACGTGCTGTCCATGATTACGCCCCAACAACTGTAACAACATCTGGCTTAATAGATAAAATTGCTTTAAAGAAAAATAATATGACAAAATATTAGAAGAAAAATAAAAAGATAAACTGCATTAAATACCTCACAAAAACATCTCAACAGAAAACAGCATGGACTATAAAATAAACAGACCAGACTTGAAGTCAAGGAAACTATTAAAAAGTGAGTTTTTAGAAATGCACTGAGTTGCCCAGCAGGTCACTGCGGTGCTGAGGGATACTGATGGAAAAAGCTCAAACAGCAATAATCGTCAGCTTAGACTGCAGAGCTACCGAAGGAGACTGAGGATATCAAGCTGTGCCTCTGCTCATCGGGGGTTAAAAGCTCAGAGATAAAACCAGGCACTTACTCAAAATATGTGCCATTTGTGCCATCTGTAGCTATGGTTACTACACTGAAAATTGACTGCTGATAGGAGGTGTGATACGGTGAGAGTGAGGGATGGTGACAGTATTCAAAACAGACTTATGGTGTTATAATCTTTCGTGCAATTAATACATTTGTTTAAATGCTGCTCCTCATTTGCCTTTCTGCCTATAAACAGGCTGGTTGAGGCTCATTTACGTAAGAACAACATTATTCCTGAACTTCAGTTGTGACTGTATGGCACTATCAATACTTGCATCCCTTATTTGTTAAAGAAAAGTGTTATTCAAAACAAATACACAGATCTGCAAGTTTAATTCCGACTTTGACAGAAAAGCATTGGATTT
>JAPZDZ010000024.1:7202561-7220323 GCA_029783805.1 Acanthurus tennentii | reverse complement strand
TAAAGAAAAGTGTTATTCAAAACAAATACACAGATCTGCAAGTTTAATTCCGACTTTGACAGAAAAGCATTGGATTTCGAACGTCTTTGTTTGTTCCCAGAGGAACATCAAATCATCTTACAGTAGCAGCTCTGAATGACATCTTCAGAGTGCAGTTTCATCAGATAAAAAAGCTGTGAAACCATGAAAAAGACAGTATTTATCCTTTTTTCAGTATTTATATAACAGCTTTGATTGCAAAATGCAAAAAGATAAAACAAATCCTGTTTTCTTTAATTAGTTTTTAAGTAACCATAATAACAAAGACAACTTGTCATGACAATTTAGCATTTACGCTGCTTATATAAACACAAAAAAACACATACGGGACTGACATGAAACTTTTTTTTAACATCTGGATACAATATATTATACTGGAGATTTACAGAGACATCAGATGCATTTTGTGTGATATTAACATCTGTGATACACCGACGAGCTCCTTCAGGACACGACTGGGTCACAGCACAAACTCCAGAGTCTGACTGTGTGTGGACCTCTGCAGGCGGCTCGAACACTGTTTCAACCGCTGTTCTGTCATGTTCTGCTCAGCGACACGACACTTGAGCACACACAGTCACACTTATACACACTTACACACACACACACACACACACATATGTTTGTGCATCCCGTGTATGTGCGTTTGAGAGTACATTTTCAGATAAGCTCAAACTGTGTTGAGGGGGAGGTGCGGTGGTTTTGCAGACTGACCACTGCGACCACACAAATCCCTCCATCTGACAGTGACGGATGGAGGACGGAGCATAAAGACGAAGGACTGGATGGAGGGAGCAGAGAGGGAGAGAGAGAGAGAAAACCAGACAAGGTGGTGTTGGCATTGATTGACTTCAAACCTGCTAATGTAACCCCACAGCACAGAGATGGAGCTGCACTCACTTTCACACTCCATGTGCACTCAAACGCATCATCAGGAACTGATGTTTCCCCATGCAGAGATTGTCTTGCAGAAAAAAAAAATCCAAGTTATTAACAAAATAAACTCATGCAAAAAAAGTGCAAAATGTGACAGTGCTTTTGATTGTGATTTATGTTTCTATATGTACTGACTCCTGCATGTTTTTTTTTATGTATTTTACCATCCGAGTTGGTCTGGGAAACTGCAAGAGTCCTGCAGGGACAATCCTTTCTAATTCTACTTCAACCCGATGGACCCACTGGGAGCCATGTGCAGGGCATCACACACACACACACACACACACAGTATATGGATCCACAGCAATATGCAGCACAGCACAGAAAATATACAGGCTGTTTTGCCTAAGGCAAGAAAGGCGACTGCACTGTATTTTATAGCAGAATACGCTAAAGAAACTGCTTTTTTTATGGCCCGTATCTTTGCATCCTTGGAGGGTCAGATGTTTGCTGGACTCTTGTGGAGAAATTCTCCAAACATGATGTTTTCCTCTTATACTAGTTATACTATTAATGCTCACTGTGTGTGATGGTAATATTCTTTTTTCTTAGATATTCATTATCACCCACTGAGGAATAATTTCAGTGAATGGAAAATGTGTCAGGAAGGGAGAAAAAAAAACAAACAAAAACAAAAAAAAACAAAGCCCGTCCTCTGCTGAATCTTTGATGGTGCGTCAGATGATGCCAGAGATAATGACAGACCCGGTGGCCTTTTTTTCCTTCTGAAGACATCTGTCATTTCAGTGAAAATTGCCAGGTTTGTCATGAAAGAGAATTCATCGTGCCTTTGAGTATGGCTCTATGATTAATTCAGGCATGTCAGTTGGTGAGTAAATGCTTCTTTATTCTCGCGTAAGTGGTCAATATTAATAATGCACACGCGGGTCTAAGTTCAGCATCCGTCTTGGCAAAGTTTAACATGGACGGTTTCATCAGCTGCGCACGCTTGTCACCACATCCTTACTCTTCTTTTCTCTCCCAGCCTCTCTCTTTTCCACTGCAGGCTTGCCACTCCATCCTTTCTCTCTGAGAGGCGCCGTATGGCTCTGACACCTATTCTAATGGAAAGATGTGGCCCATCAGCAGTAATTGGAGGAGCTGTGGTGGTTGGGTTTCTCCAGGAGGCAGTGGCGCGATCGATCCAATGGATGGTGTAGGTGGGCAGGCAGGCAGGCTGACAGCGCTGCATCCCCCACAGCTTCTGACAGCTCAATGAAGGCCAAGCCACAGAGCACCGGATGTCCTTTTACAAGAACAATCATCAAGCTTGCGGGTCACCATCAAGCCCCCAGAACTCACAGCAATCCAGTTAAATCATAATTACCCATTTAGTTGATTATCAGCTGGGTAGAAGCACGTTGAATTTAATGTTAGCCTTTCATTATACTCACATTGAAGAATAAAGGAAATGTCAGAGGCTTAATAGCAATGACATGATGCAATTATCTACAAGGTGATTTATTTGAAGGATTTTACAGCAATAATCTCCTGACGCCCTCATACGTTCTGTGAAGTATACAATATAATTGTGCTCTGTGTGCACCGACACAATGGAATAGCATGAAATGATGGATAGAGCGCAGATTTCACACAGGCGAGATAATTTGCATACTTGTGACAATACACGGGCTGGTGTCAACACCGTGCTGTGTTTTCTCACCGCAGCTTTGGAGAGCGGTCTTTGTTTGTCCTCCTGTTTATGGTTTTCTCAAGACCTAAACTGTGTTGTGCTGAGCTCGGCCTGACCATCGGTTGCCATGGCGACACGCAGCAGCCGGTACCGGTGACGTGTTGGAAAAATAAATAAAAAGCTCGGCCCAGGTGAAATCAAAGAGAGTATTTATTCTTTCTTCTTTTGCTTTTTACGCTTACAGCTGTCAGGCCTCATGTTACCTGTCGTATTGAGAGAGACCTTGTGACTCTTCAAAACCTGCTGGCGACTACAATAATACCAAAATATTAAAAAAAAAAAAAGATCAGTTACTGCAGCTGTAAAAGATGCTTTTGTCCAGTTTCATTGATTCTGTTGAATAAAGAGTGAAAATGCTCCCAGTGCACGCATGGCTGAGTTGTCCTACATAAAAATTGGCCAAGAAACTCTGTGTCCTACATATTTCTCATCTTATGGCCTGTTATCCTTCCATCCTGTTTTCCTTTGTAACTGTTCCTCTTTTAATGTTGAGGTTCCCCTAAATCAAATCTTGCTAAAAAGTGAGGAAAACATGCCAAAATTTCATTAGAGTTTAGGGCAGTTTCCAAAAAAATCAACATCCAATAGTCCAAGGGGAGACAGCTCCAAAGATAATACACAGAAATGCACTAATTGTCCATGATCCGCTTCACTGGTCACAGTTTCTTTGACAATACCAGGCCTTGTTGCAGGGTTGCAGCCCTGCGACCAGTAAAAGTGTAGCTGCATCGATTCCTGTGGCTTTGACCGAGCCAACACTGCTCCATGTTGTGGCTCAGAGCCAAAGCTGTTAAACCTGCTATGGCCACAGTGATCGCAGGCACTGCTGACTACCACGCTTCAGTTAGTGGTCCAGCTTATGCTCAAACATAAACACAATGTTAGTAAAGTGAAATGTTTAAATTAAAGGAATCTGCCATATTTGATAAACCTAAAAAAGTAATTGTTTGGTATAAATCTATTGACACAAATGATCTAAACTTTTTAGAGCATTTTCTAGAGAGCCATAGAATTCTATGGTATAAACACATATTCTATATATCATCATCAGCATCATCTAATCAAGCCTAATGTAATTACATATAAAACACTAAGTCTCATATCTGCCCATAACAATTAAGCCTTAAGTTCTGTTACGACTGAAAGTAAAGGCAATAATATTCCTCTTTAGATAAAAAAATATGGAGTGAAGTAATTGTAACTTGCTTTTATTACTGCTGATTAAAACATACTCTAGCTTTAAATGCAGCTTTGGCTTTTTTTTTGCTTTGCAGCACAAGTTGAGAGCAACACTCATCTGACAGGAATTTAGCAAATACGTTTGAACAGCCTCCCCTCGATGCTACCTGCTGATCCTCCTCAGGGAGAACTTCTGACACAGACCGAGGACACAGGAAGGTTGTGGCTTTACAGGCAATCCCCCTATAATATTACCTCTCTTCCCCCTGCCACACACACACACACACACACACACACACACACAATCACCACCACCATCACACATACCACTTCTGGAAAACACTGATCCCCGTGAAGAATTTCCAGCCTGAGCCAGAGCCGAAAAGCTGTACGAGAATGACATCAGCAGCCTAAAGGTGCTGAAGGTGAAACAGCCAGAATCTAAGTTGGTCCATGAATAAATAACAGCTCCTTGTTTTGTCCTACAGAAATGCAAAATTACTCTGTTAAAATTGTTTCAGATACTAACAAAAGTTCTGCCTGTTTCTTTTAGGTATGTATTTACATTTTGAAAAGAAATATCTACTCAGTACAGAGCATGAAAAAAAAATGTTCAGACCATTTCCATGAGAGTGTGTAAAGGTGCCACCCAACACTTTCAACACGGAGAAGAATCACAAAGACTTTAAACGAATAAGACTTAAAAATTACTTTGAAAAATGTATATTTTTAGAATTTTGTTTAGCAAGTAAGTAAGTAAAATATTTAATCTACAAGTAAAATACAGTAAGTAAAATGGTGAATAAAATATATAAACTCTAAAAAAATATAAACTACAGTAAAAATGTAGAATCACATGTTTGACATCTAAGGTTTGGGAAAGGTGAACTATTTTTGGCACAGGAGCGCAACATGAGACAGGAGTTTACTGGGTGCATTTCTTCACTGCACCAAGGACACTCAGCATGTTACACCACTAACTGACAGATGGCAGCAGAGAGCAAATGGTTTGCTTTAACGATATAAAATACTGCCAGACAACGTATTTAAACAACAGTAATAAGAGGTGAGAAAGATGATATACTCTATATTTTTTTAAAAGAAGCTAAGGTGACATCATACCGATATTTTAAGGAAAGGAAAAGAATTAGGAAAAACAAGGAAAATACAACAATACTGCAGAGCTGATCGTTTGAAATTTAAAAAATTGCATTTTCATAAGTTAAAATTTTAATTTTTTTTAAACAAGGCAAAAAAAAAGTGTCTTAAAGTTTTTTAATTTGCTAATCATAGTTTGTTCATTTAAAAAAGAAGACATGCAACATTACATTTCATAAAGTTCTCCCACTCCCTAAAAAAAAAAAAAAATTCAGTTAGCGCCGCTGCTGTCTACATAGTCGTCTCATGGTTGCAGTGTACTTTACTGCAACCCTATAGTCCTTTACCCTTCAGTGGGTGTTATTACAAGCTGGTGTTGATGTTTTGAGTACCATTACACTAATAGCTCACTCACTTCCAAACTGAAGCAACCACAACCTTTCACAGGATGCCTTTCATCTCCACAGCTGCTGCTCAACCCACCAGAGTCATTTCCAGCTTCTGCGAGGGTTCAATTGATCCCAGAGAGATAGTCAGGGGGGGTCACTTTTACTCTTAGCCAGTGGATGGGTAACTGCTGTTGTTTACACTCACAAGCTTTGCCCTTCATGTCTGGTTCAAGACCTTGGACCAGCAGAACAGTGAGAGGAGCAACGAGCACCGTTAGGACCTTTGGAGGCAAACTTTTGAGTCAATGACGTGCTTCCAAGCTTGTGATTTAGTCGCCTGTCTGTGTTTATGAGCTGCTATTATTATTACAACTGTGCTAGTCGCTGTAGAAGGACAACAAATCCATGCTGCTTGAAATATTTATCACTCGATTTCACCTGGTTTGTCCTTTCTCTGTATTATATTCTATGTGACTGCTGTTCTGCTGCCGACCTTGCTGACTCAGCAAGTATCGTATGGAAAGTCACTCCAGGTCACTAACAGGCGTATAAGATCTTTGTTGTCAGTGATGCATTAAAAAAAGAGACAGCCAAAAAAAAAAATGTAAAGCTCCTCTGTTACTTCTTGTCTCAAATGCTGGAGGTTCTGGGCTAACATTAATAAATGTACAGCATTAATATGGTAAATCAATTTTATCTTTTTTTATTACAGAATTAAGATTAATTGGAAACAAATGATACGACCTGTGATGTTTGGCAGAAATCTCCATCGGTGCAGGGTAAACATGAGTAGCCCTTACCTAAATGTACCTCTGTAACTGCAGAAATCAATTATTTGATAACATATTTGCTAAATTCAGAATTTCATCAACTATGATTTTGGAATTCAAAGCCTGTTGTAGTAAACAAAAATAATTAACAGACAAACAGCAGGGCCTCATTCATTGACTGTCAAAAGATAGACAACAGAATAGGTCCTTGAAAGTGAAGTTACATTATCTTGATCACCCCCTGGTGGCTGGCTGTGGTATGGGTCATGAACCTTACTCTCTGCTTGTTTGTAGATGCAACATGCACTAATTAAAACAAAATCTAAGTAAACACCCATTTTTCCCATAGAAAGTTTCTGTCACTTCAAGCAGTTTAAATCAAGATGGTGTATCTTTAAATCTTTAAATTTGTTTGTTAGTGTTTTGGCTCCACCCTCTGCTGACCGTCAGGATGAAATTTCATGATTTGAGCCAATTTTTTTTTTTTTTGTATAAATTCTTGTATCAGTCTAAACTAACCAACAAACAAACAGACAACATTGTGGCTAAAAAAACACCACTAAGTAATTCTAATGACTGTATGACTTAATGAGGTGCATGAATGCCTGTCATTTTGGCAAACATTTTAACAGCCCAAATATACGGGCCCACTAATGGGACAGTGAAGCATGTGACCGGCAGCAGTGAATGCCTCTGCATTAGTGCCGACCTCTAATCATGTATCATATTACCAACACGTTTCGGTCCGCAGTTGCACACTGACAGTCTGAACACGGCTGTGACCGCCGGTGCAGTCAAGCAAACAATAAGAAAATCCCTCCAACAATTGAATCCTGCGTGAGCTGCAATTATACGTTGCTCCCCGAGGTACTCCCCCTGACACCCTAAAAAGGTAATATACCTTCTGCTGTAGAACACAATCACATGGTTCATACTCCTAGTTCTGCATAATTACAGGGGCTTGAGGAAATTGAAGGGCTCCACTACCCATAAAAACTGAGGGCTTAAGTAATCTTAGCGAGGGGGGAGGCATTAAGAAGAACATGGATGTCCTTGTTGGATCAGTGCTGCTGCATAGCTTGGACAATCTGCCACGTCTGGATAAAGACGTGGTTAACAGTTCCCTCACGGCATTGTCTGACAAGCAGCGGTGTGAGGAGCATGATGACTCCTACACGAGGTTTAAATATAACAGTGTGCTTTATGTAATCTCATCTGCAATATAATACCTATCTATCCATCTATCTATCTAATAGTAACTCTAAGTTTTTTCGATAGAACAGGTTGGCCTATTTGTGACAGAAACTGCATGAGCGGATTGGTTATTTCTCACAAGATGGATCTCTTCTGACAGCTCTCATCAGAACGGAGACAAATGACGAGGCATTCGCCCCCATCTGCCGTCAGTAGGCCTGACAGAGCTCTGCCTGGTTCACTCGGTGCTCTTTCAGGCCCTATTTCACATTCGATCAGGGGATTGTGACCTCTGCATTCCTATTACATGATGCTTCCTCCCCAGTCACAACAACGCAACACCACCGCTGGTGACTGCAGAGGGTGTTGTGAGCTGAAGTTGTTGAGATTTGCTGTGGCATTTTTATCTTGATTTGATACAGCAGTGTGGTCACTTGGCGAAGGAAACATATTACTAAGAAGCAGGAAAAACATCACCCTCTGCAGAAAGGATGTGTTTGGATCTGTATCGGTATATGTGGAGGCACAGTACGAGTTTATTTATCTGAAAACTGATTTGAAGACTGACCAAAACCTGCATAGTCCAGCACATTTTTTTAATGCTCCCCTTAGGCTTTATTTGCTGAGAGAATTTTAAAAAGTGTTGTGCAAACCTCTCAAACGGATTTTAGCATTTCATAATGAAAGCTCCTTCCAGACAAATCGTAAAAAAAAATCCCTGCACCCTGTGGTGATTGTTGAGAGATCTGTTAATTGATTTGATACACCCCTGGGGCTGCCAGTCTACACCTTTGCTCTTGGCAGAAACATAAAGGTTTTTTGTCAGATGGGAGATGTCTGGACTTCAAGCCATTACAGTCAGCCTCGTAGTGATCAAACACAGCAGACAGACCATCATTTGAGCCTAAAGATGCCTCTCCTTTGCCAGTTTCCCGAAGCACCTGCACAGGGAAATAACTCTGCATCGTCTTCTTTGTTCCCTTCACTTAATTGCTGCAGAGCTGCAATATGTCAGCTCAGTCCACGGAAAGAAACTGCCTCCGTCTCACTACCAGGATGACTCTTCCTGCCATTAAGAAGAACCCTATTCTAATTACAAGTATTTTGTGAGGCAGCTGCTATAATGAAGGGAGGAATATGCCAACAGAGCAGATCACATTACAAACATTGGAGGTAGAAGAGCGGTTTAACTGCTGACTGGGATTAAAAAACCAGAGCTTGTTGGATATATTTCAGAGGTATGGCAGCGAATCGCAAACTGGTGATGTTAGAAAAGATAAAGTCTCTGATCTGCATATTTCACTGAACAGATTAATGGCAGGAGAGATTCAAATTTTGATTATCTCGCTGAATCCAATTACCTATCCACTGAGCACTTATGTGTGTTTTTCTGCAATATCTGACTGCGTCGGCCGTGAAAGGCTTTTTTTTTTTTTTAAAAGCGTACCGTGTTAATGCGGGTATGTCCACAGTGGTTAAGCGTCGTAGGAGTAACCTCTGTTTGGGAACTGACCTGTCACACTGAGACTTCATGTTCGCTGAGGCTCCCTGTGGACACTCAACCATGCGTAACACTCGCCCAAGGCAAAAAAAAAAAAAAAGGAGAAAAAAAAGGAAAAAAGAAAAAGCAGCTTTATGAAGTGACTGATAGGATGTGCTGAAGTTGTTGGTGTGAGACCTAGAATTCTCCACAGTGTTACCACAGAAAAACTGGCCTCAATGTGAGTGACTGACATTGAATTGGAGGGCATGGAGGTCTAAAGCTTAGTCTTTTATCTGGTCTCAAAGGGGAAATGCAGTGTACAGCCTGCATTTTTTTTGCTGTTATTCTTTTTTTGTGTGCCTGCAGCACACTTTTATCAGAAGATTTAGCAGGAACATTTAGATTTAGCAGAAACATTTATCAGCTAAAGAGTGCACTCCTCCAAACATAATACGGCACTGCCTCCCCAATTACACACACGAGCACTGTGTGCTGCTCGACCAAATTCACACTCCCGAGGGTTTTGGAGGAAAGGTTTCACTTTGCCCTTGATCATTTTGAAAACAAGTGAAATGCTTGGCTTGCAATGGAGTGTGTATTAGTTTTGATTTCAAATCTGCCTCTGTTGGGTGTTTTCAGACTGAATGCATGTAAAAATTACTGAAGAGGCCACATGAAAGCACTGAAAGTTTTTGCAAAAACGTGAGTTAAAATGAGAGGGTCTACCGGAAAATAAGCAAAGCTACTGCAGTTTTGGGGTGTAGGTTTTAAAATGCTCTAAAACAAAGCTGTAGCACAGAAATACACAATGAGACGTTACAGTCCACAGCATCAGTGGATATTCTTTGGCTCACTACAGCCCATTTGTCACAGAATCGTCCACTGGCTGTCTGCCGACAAAAGTGGGCAAAATTAAGCAAAAATAAACAAGATCACGATTTGCTTTGTACTCATTTTTAACACACACACACACACAAATGCGCTCCAGCAGGGATGCCTCTATTGCATTAATTACACACTTTAAAGTTAAGTAAAAAGTGCAGAACATCTGACTGCTCTGAGCTTGTTTACTCCTTTTTCATACGCTTATATGCACTTGTAGCCCACAACACTGCAAAAAGGGAGAACAATCTCCAAAATCTGCAATGTTTCCAAAACAAACTTTAGAAATATGAGTCAGACTTTTGTCTGAATCCAAGTGGAATCATAATAACTGCTGGTGTTAATTCAGTTTTCATAATTATGGTCAGGGAGATTACATAATTAGAATGAGATGCAATGCATTGTTAATGACACTGCAGATTCTTAATAATCTTTTTCAGACTAAAGCCATGAAATAAGTTCAACCAAACAAAACAAACATCTCAAATCCAATAAATTTCCATATGAAGCAGCGCTGCTTTGACCACGAAGCACAAAGTGCAATTAAACAGTCCTGCCGTGGTAAACAAAAGCTACACTTGCATCCAAAGCAATACATCAACTGTAATTATTTACCACCCTGAGCACTGAGCAAAAAATCAATAACATGTGCAAACATCAAACAAACAAGATTTGCAAATCAGTCTTCATAAAACAAATGAGGAAAGGTAAAAAAAAGAAAAAAATCCCTCTAAACAACACTGAAGCACATCACAGAGCCAGTGGTAATAAGAATTATCCTGGGAAGTTAAAGACTTTTATGGAATCCTCTGCATTTGGGGCATGGATGGTTTAAGCTGCAAAATGAAAGTCAGAGTCAAAGTCAGTTCATAATTAATCCAACAGCGAATCCGTGTATGTGTGTGTGAGACAGAGAGAAAGAATGTGTGTGTGTGTCTGTGTGTGTGTGTGTGTGTGTGCATATTCAGTTTCTCTCTCTCTCTCTCTCTCTCTCTCTCTCTCGACGTGTTAATGGGAAACTGACAAATTTACAACACTCAACTTTATATTTAAATCTGCATTAATCATCAGTTCTAACACTGACGTTGAGTGAAGTGGCTCCTACGTGAGAGGGTCTCACAAAGGTCTGGTTAAAGTAGGGCCACAAAAAGCTACTGTTTTGGCTTTTTTTTGCCACAAACAAAACTGCAAAATGTCCTGAACATTGCTAAAATTACTCAGTTTTACTGATTAAAAAAGAATGCGAACAGTATTGGTCATGGATGTCAAACTAGTCTGCCGCCACCATCCCCTCCTTCTCTGAATGAGACAGTCAGCTCATGTACATGCAATCTGAACCATCTCACTTTAATGCGCATTGTAAAAATGTTAATATGACTTTTATGAAACATACAAATTGAATCTATGTGTGGTATGCAGAAATGTATAATACCAACATTATACATTTAAGGCAATGGGCTGTTAATGTTAAAGCAGCTTGAATTGTCAAAGTCAATAAAAAGCCACCCAGGAAAATAAATGAACAGATAGCTCTTGGAGGTTTAAAATAAAAATGTAAGATAAGCAATTACCTGTCAAGGAGCATCAAGGAAATGCAGTCAAAAGCTCCGGGGAGGACTGCAAAGCAACAGAGATGAACGACACATTAAGTTTTGAACAAAATGCAAAATGCATCAGCAATTGAAACCTTCAGTTCAAATGTTTCAGGTAAAAACGGTAGAAAAGGTGACTGAAACATGACTGATGAGAAGTCTTACAGTAGCTATCATATTGATGTGAAGAACCGAAAAAAACAAAACAAAACTAACTCTGCCCCCTCATCAATCACAGACAAGGTGCCCTTGAATCAGATACGTTGCTGTTCTCTTCTATCTCCCGGTGCACAATTCAAATATTGACAGACCAACAAGATTTTATTATGCAGCTTTGGGCGAATATGATATACTGTCTCTGTAACACCAGCAAGCCTCTCTTAGCTTGTCCCCACCAGAAGGTTGATCGATAAAGTGCTGGAAAAGAAGTGCAGTTTGGATTATCAAGGTCATGATGTGTCACACCACGACTTCTCTGCCACTGTGTCACAACATACATTTAATTTAGATTTTTCTTGAGTTTGTTTTGTGGTAAGAAAAGTCATGAAGTTTCCCTGAACGGTCACATTTTTTTCCTAAATGTATGGGCTCTGTGAAGCTGTTACATAAATGTTAAGAATAGACTGTTTTACTGGGCTTAGCAGCTAATTCAATACAGTAAGCTGTCTTCCTGGGATATAAAATACTGCATATTATTATTTTTGAGTGAAAGTTTTAAAGCAGCTGCACTACATTTTCAGCCTGTTACTGCTCAGCACACGCACCATAATGGTTGAATTAGGATGTTTTTTTTTAAAAAAAGGCAGTCACTTTTCAGAGGACTTCCAGGGCTTTGAAAGGATTCTGCATTATTCCTCTTTCTTTGTCAAGACATTTCGGTTAATGTGCCTTTCTCTCCCCTTACGACTGGCACACTCTTCTCCTATTTCAACAAACTTCTAACAATATGCACTGAAGCCTCTAGTTGATACGGGGCTTCAAATAGAATAACTTCCCCTTGCTGTCTGCTCTCCTCGCCGCTCCAAATGCAGAATGTGATTTTCGTCGACATGAGTCGCCACAGCCTCCCTCAGCCGCATCTGTCTCAGTCTCAGGACAGTTTTAAGTACCAATTTGGGGCCTTATTGAATCCAGCTTAAAGTGCAAAGAGCAGTTTGTCATGCATTGCATTGCTCTGGACGAAAAAGTTCTCAGCATTTTATGAACTCGGAGCATAATAAGCAGCCAGGGCAGCAGGCATAGATCAAATATAAGTGCTTTCTGTCCTTTTTGACCAAGCTGGGACTTCCTCCAACGCTCCTGCCCTTCTCACCCCCCAGCAGGAGCTTCAGTCCTCATTTGTCACCTGTGCCACCCGGCCCCAAGAGGTTGTCTGGTTTTGATGAATGGAGCGAGGGCTTCTGTCCTTTCACTGCCATCCATCAATTTCTGTGGATGTACAGCATTAAAGACAAACAGCTCTTACCAGGAAGCCTCTGTAACTCTGGTGGAGTTCTGGTGAAATTGGCAAGCTGTTTTATTTAAAGTCGTATGGTTAGATTGTCGCTAAAGTTAAGATATTTTATGCATTTTTAGTTTAAAAGTGAAAACTTTGGGCAATGTCATGTATTTTTTGACCACATCTACATACATCAACAGTTTTTTGTTTTTTTTTGTCAGCAGCTGCCCTGAAAGAGCCACTTTCTAACTATTATTCCTTTTAGTGTTTCAGGAGCCTTTGTAGAAGTGCATCTGATGCATTTATGATAACAGTCATGACCAAGCAGTGGGGGTATTCGAGGGGAAGGAGCCACTTGTTAAAAATGTAGTGAAATTCAGAAGAAAGAATTAGGATTATTACTATGTAGAGAAAAATAACAATGACATTGTCTCAATCTTAAATTTAATTTAATGCAACAAGTTTTGAGAGCACATCAGTTGTAAGCATACTATAGAGGCATTTTTGGATCCTAACTTAGCCTGTAGCAGCAGTAAACACATGTTAGAAGTTGAGTGGAGTTGAGTTTCTCAGAGAAATGTACTCAAAGCACTGAAATGAAACATTTACAGAACCTGTCAGACTCCTATCCTTGGATAGAAACTATGCGACAGCTCAGACTCGAGTATTTCAGGCCTGTGAAGACTTTCGGACACACTGGCTCATCCAACCTCTCCCTGAGTATCACACATAAGTCAACACTGCATACTGTAGGCACACGGCTCTGACAGAGTCGGTATGTGTTTGCAGCTGCAGCAGTTGCAGCAACCCGAACGCATCAGAAGTGTATTCTCTCCGGAGCACAAATGAGGCTCTCATCTCCTCTCCTCTCTCAGAGCTGGAGAGGCTGAGCATCGCGGCTCAAGTTGCTTCTGTCTCACACCTTTGGGAAATGAATGCCTGCACTGTAAATGTAATTTGAATTAATGCATTACGATCTATAGGCAGCTTAGCTATCCTTTGGTAACTACAATAAAAAAAAAGCTGTAAAAAAAATGACATAGATTTTTGTGAGCTTGTTATTCTGCAACTTCAGAAAACAGAGGATTACTGTAGATGGCACTTCATTTTCAAGTTGATCTAAAATGATTTATTCTGGATTTCATACTTTTCACAATTAGCTCTATAGACTTCAACAAATTGCCATTTTCCCAGAAGGAAAAAGATACCATCTTTCTCCGTCTCCTAAATGAGACAGTGGAATGGACCCTGACGTGACATTGAATTAACCTTTTACATATCAGCCAGTGTTCATGTGGAGATAAGGTCACCATTACAGCAGGTTGTCTCCCTCTCTCCCTCTGGTCATATCTCCCTCTATCTTCCCCTCTTCCATCTCTGTCTTCTCCATCCCTCTACTTTTCCCCACCTCAATTAACAGTAATAGAGTTTGGCCATTTTGCCTCCTGTGTGTTCATCCTGACAGCTCAGCCCTTGCCTCACCTCCGTCCTCCTACCACCAGGCTTTGTTGCAATTACATTATGGCTCAGTGGCATCAGAGGTGCCTGTGTCAAGGTGATGCCATGTGAGAAAACACCTGCACGTTCACAATGACCTCCAGCAGGTCAGCGAAAGCGGAGCTCCACAGCTGACACCGTGTCTTGAATCAACCTCCGGTGCCTTCAGGCAGAACGGAGGGCCTGTACGGACGGGTTTAGGCTGCATGGAGACGTGGGCTGATGCAAAGGAGAAAAAGGTAAAGGCTCAGGTGGTTTTGAGGCTTTCTGCTGCAGAATGAAGACATCATGCATGGCTTCACTTAACCTTAAGATGTTACCTTTGGGCAAACAGATTTGAACTCACGTTTCCTGTCATAATTTGGCTGTGAGAAAGCTCACTGTTTGTATCTCGGTAAGATACGTGCCGTGTGTGCAAACCTGATGTCTTTCTTCTTCCTTTGCACCATCGGGGATTTTTGATAAAAGGGTATCGTCTCCTGCTTCCACGGTATGTCTGTTTTCAGTCACTGCTGGCAGATTAAACACCACTTTTCAAGGTTTGTTAGTTTTTATTGTCTTGATTATGATGTAGGTGCACGTTTCGTTGCCTACTTTGGTTCTATTATTACTTTTTTTAATCACAGTTAGGTAGGTGTTAGTGACTCACAATTGCACAATTATAAAAACAGGAGGTTGCACAAACCTGATCACACAAAACTGAACCAGCTCATTTTAAGACGGGATGCATTAAATTCACAAGTCAGTAACTTAAATTTAACAGAGAAAAAAGCCTAATTCACTTGATAAGGTCTCAGTGATACAAGTATCACACATCATATACACATCATATATACATGAACATTGATGATAATCCTGTTTGTCTCGGACATCCTGTGAAGCGTCTGCATTACATTCTCCGCAGTACACAAACACACATACTGGAGGTTTATGACATTTTGAAGACATTTTTAACCTTTTCTTCGTGATTCTTTACCTCGGCTACAGTCTTGCTGAAAAATATTTTGTTAGTTGGATCCCGGAGAGATCTCAAGAAACACTCATTTATCTCTGCCTGCTGCCAATAAGACACAGTGTGAATAGGATTTTATTGATTGGTGCTTAGCAAAGGCAGAAGGCTTTGTTGCATGTCTCAATGAGGACAGGGTGTCTCAAAAATGGGCTCTGTACTGGTGTACTAACTTGATGATCAATACTGTATTTCTTTTTTTTGAATGTCTGGTTCTTTTTTTCTTCTTTTCTTGCAAAGATAAGATACTGGAGCATTTTTTAAAATGCCCTCCTGCTGCTGCAAGGTTGGTTTATGCAAAGCTACTTCGGGCAGAGTGCACTTATCAGGTTGGTGTGGAGCTTAACACCTGCCACACTTTAAAAGATAGCCTTTCCTCTTTATTTAAATGGCTTAAACCTTCTTAGATTTAGCCCTTTGGCTGACGTAGTTTGCCATTATCTCTGAGTGCAGCCTCACTAACCTCTCATTACACAGCATTCAGGATAAACCAAAGCACAGCACTCAACCAAAATGTTAGGACTGCTTCATTTAAGCTGCTGCAACATCATGTCTCATACACTGCACCAGGCCATGTCCGTCTCATAGCTTAAAATGTCTTCCCTTTGCTTGTTTAGCAGAAACAAGGAGTGTTGATGGTAAATTATTTGAACTGGAGGAAACGGCTCTAATAGCCTCGATCAGATAATCCTTTCCAGAGATGTAGCAGAGGAGATGGACCATGAAATCTGAAAAAAGATATTTGCAGGATGATGCCAAAATTCTAAAAATTGTTCTTTAGTTTTCTCTGCTTTGCGTACCTTCCTGTGCTGGATTTGGCTCTCACTAAATTGACACTTATTACTTTGTATCTTTCTGCTGTTGAATTCACCAACTGCTCTGAAATGATTATCCTCTGAAGGGCTAAAACATTGAAACAATGCACAAATAAAAAGACACTATTAGAACTATGGAAGCTTATTTTTAATACGAGCATTCAGAGCAAAACCATGAGGTGCAATTTGGTTTGAACAAAGTCAAAATGAATGCAAATGCATGAAGAGATAAAGTGATGGATTGTGGAAGTGTACTGACAGCCAGAAAGTGACTATGACAGCTCATTTTCAACATGCAAGCCATCGTCTGAAACGTACTCGCTGTGAACTGAAAGTTGATGAGATTTTGAAAGTGGAGCTTCTCGGTTGAGGCTCACATTTCAAAAGAACTGAGGTAGAAATGTGCTGTGAAAAAAAAAAGCACTCACACTTCTTTGTGATGCCATTCTCCCAAAGATTAAGGTTTTAAATTTCTCTCTGGAAAGCAGAGAGGGGAATTTGACTTTCGGATCAGCTGTGGGACAGTGTTTCGACCTGTTTGGTTTGGTGCAGCCAAACTGATGCCACATTTTTATCGCTCAACACTGAGGTGTGGATTTAAGCAGCAGGTTGATAGATCAGGGCATTCAAGCAGGTGCAGTGGCTCCAAACTGTAATCCAAACAAAGTTGAAAAGGACAGAACAAGTGTGCTCAAATAAAAACATACTGTCGAACTGAATTTGAGTTTCTTTCTGTGCAGAGAAATATAAAATATAACGATGTCGGAGTTAATGATCATATTTGTTTGAGAGTTTATAAAACAAGTTCTTGTGGAGATGGAAGCTTTGGGGCTCTGGGTAAGCTTTTCCCACAGACAAATGACACACTGTCAACTTATATGGTGCATGACCTACTGAATAGATGTTTTATTTCAAAAAATGTTATAAAATTCATGACTGCCTCTGCATCTGCTTCAAAATTACAGTCAAGGTAAGTTATTCTCTTTTCTGTTAGGTTTGCCTGAAACTCCCTGAAGGATCTTTAGGAGTCCTCAGACCTTAAGTTTGAGAGCTACTGCAATAACCGATCAAATAAACAATTCTACTGTTGACAGTAAGAACAACAATTCAAATAAAACCAAAATTTTTTCTTTCTGAGTTTGACTAAGCAAGAACACAACTTACCACTGCAAATAACTCGCACTTGACTGATTGGTGGCCTTCTGCACCTGTGCACCTCTGCACAGAGATGGTGCACTCCTTCGATACTGCAGACTTATTCTAGATTACTGCAACTGAGCGATCCTAATTGTTTATCCCTGAATAATAATGAGGGGCAGAAAAAAATATTTTTAGCTGACTCACAGATGCAAAAATGAAAACTTGTATAAACTCGTAGAAGCTCTCAGTACGCTGCATGTCAATGTTCACTCATATGCTCACATACTAATGGCCCTGGTTTCCATGCAAAGTGCCAACCTGCTCATCAGGAACAGACACACTCACAATATGAGCTTCTTCTTGCCCAAGGTTAACTTGCAGGCTGGAGGAGCTGGGAACCACCGACCATCTGATAAACGGACAACAAGCTCTATTTTCTGAGCACATTAACTCGGTACTGCTACTACTTCATTGTACGACATCTTTTGTGACAACCACAGGCTATAAGAGCATCCAAGGCGGCCACATATTTCAAACAGCCATTTCACTGGACAAATATATCAGGCAGAGGGACCCTCAAAGTCACAAACACACACACACACACACAC
>JAPZDZ010000024.1:7191345-7202461 GCA_029783805.1 Acanthurus tennentii | reverse complement strand
GCACACCAGGAAGCTGGGATGCAGAGCTGGTGTCTCACTGATTACAAACAATGCGAGACATCTCAAGGCTGCTACCCTGCTTCTCTCAGCATGGTAAATATTGTAATGCTGCGCTTCCTCTCCTTATTCCTCACTGCCTTTTTCACACAGCGTCTGGTTTACCCGCTGCAACTCACCAACATTTTGAATAAATTGTCTAGGCCAAGTGTGATCAGATCTCAAGATGCATTGAAGACACATCAAGCCTATTCACACCTGTACTTAGAGCTGTCCACTTTTGATCAGATCCTCCAGGACAGCTGTGAAACCAGATGTGTACGGCCTCTCCGGTTTGTCCATAGCTTTGTCTAAGCCCACAGCTAATTATCGAGTAGTGCAGCAGACAGCTCTGGCAGCTGAGAAATTTACCGTCCTCTCTGTTTATTAGACTCAAGAAATGGTCCTCTTAAAAAAAGTATGTCTGAACCATACAAAGTGGTTACATCTCTTACCTTTTTCACCGCTGTAGAACACCTTGTAATAGAAGTCCCAGCATGTAGACGTACACTCCCTGTCCTGTGCACTCATTAATCATCTCTTGTAGCAGTTTATATAAAGATTTCACCACTGCATGGGAATAAAACATGAGCCACACACCCAGAAATCCATAACCATTATCGTGGCATGCATGCTTTTCATTTGCAGTATGGCGTGGCTGGAGCCGTATCGATTTTTATCCCTTTTCAGCGCTTTGTACATGGTTTAAAAGCTTGTTTCCCCTCTCTGTATTTGACTTCAGCTTGCTAAAAACCACATTTGGACAGTACCTTTCAATCACAGGTGGTTATCACCAATTTTGTTGGTGTACTAAACTCTGTGTGTAGTCATGGGCCATGGAATCGACGACTTCTCTGTTATTCGTAGGTGATTTTCACCAAAGGTGGTTTCCTGTTCATGTGGTTGTATATTTACCTCACCACTTAGACCATGCAAGCGCTTTAGCTCAGAAATGAACAAAGGGATTATTATTACCATGACTATAATACATGCATATGGAAGAAACGGTTTCTTATTTATTTTTTCTTCACTTAAGCACTTTTCAAATGTATAACTTCTTGAAAAATCATATGCTTGAATTTAAATGATGAAAGCAGTAAAGGATTAAGTTATTAGCTGTGTCACAATCACTAAATTAGGACCCTGCTGTTTAGGTTTTTGCATGAGCAAAGGAATAATTTGGAGAAGTGCTGCAGGACTGATTTAAGATTTAATTGCAAATGTTACTGGCCTGACTTGTGTGCTGTGTTTCAAATAAAGGGCTGCAAAAAATGAACTGCAGTAGGGGTAAATTATTTTTGTGGTGTTTTTTTTTTTTATTTAACAATTTTGCAAACGTAACTAAGATTAAACCTTGTTTGTGGCCAAATAATTATTATTTTTGGATACTTGATGGATATTAGATAAAAATCTGTCAAGCATATTTTACAATTTGCGTCAAAAGCATATCAAAAGTTGGGAATAATAGTTACATATGCCACACGCACTCATGTACACACACACACTCACACACACTGAATCATTTGCAGCAAAAGGAAATGTCACCCTCGTAGGGCAAATCCAGAATCACATGAAAAAGAGGCCAGCTTCTCTCTGTGATGTGCTCATCTGTGAATTGCGACGACCCCGGCGCTCCACTGTTGCCTTTCAGCCCAAAGGCTGATGATCAAACGTTAGCAAATGAATTTTCATGCCGTCGGACACTGATAAAATGTAGTATTTCGCCTTTGAGTCTTTAGTGGCACATACGCAGCACTACACGCTCTGTTCACTTTTGTACATTGTTAAAAACAGTAAGTGCAGCCAGATTCTCCTGCATCGTCCCCCTTCACCCTTCCATGACTGATGACTTGCCCCCTCGTCTCCTTTGGTGTGCGCACGAGACCTGAGTGACACAATCATAAAGCAATCAATTAAGCACTCCTCCTCTGAATGTCCTTCCAGGAGCCTGATCGTATTTCCATGCCGTCATGCCTCTAAGAGATCATCAAAAGGCTTAAAATTCGCTGTGGTGAATCTTGGTTCAAAAAATGTCAGCGCTGGTAAAAATTAAGCTGCAACATGATAAGATTGCAGCTCTTTTGTGTTCGTAGTCTTTTGTCAGAGTGGGAGAGGGTTTTACACAAGGGGCTGGAACAATGTCTATGCTTATTAGCAAGTTGCTTTGGCAACTGTAAGTAGTTGGAGCAAGCTTGAGATTAACACATAAGAACACAAATATTATGAAGAAGCCAAGCCCAAAATTCTTGTCCAATACCCAACAAAACACCAAAAAATACTTGTTATATTGCAGATAAGCATTAAAACAGCCGTTTCAACAGTTGACAAGAAGAAGACCAGGTACTCACGTCTCCTGAGCCCTGCACTTCCTCTGCCCTCCATTAATTGAGTCACTGTTTGCAGCTCAGACATTCCCAATATCACACACGGTATCCAGCCCTGCTTATACTCTTAGAGCCATCTTGGTGAAGCATGAAGGTTATAATTGGTTAACCACTGTACTTGGAATATCAGTGAGTCTATCATTAGCCAGTGAGCCAAGGACTGTGGCAGCTTCAGCAGATAGCCCCTAAATGGCTCTGATGGCCGTCCTTGCTCATACTGTAATTTGCTTTGTCACTAACTACACTTAAAGGTGTGGTTGATGCAAGACCGCCTGCTACACAGCCCCTGTCTTGTTTGTCTTTGACTAAAGAAAGATTTTCTTAGCGATGTGATTGTTGAGCGTTAAGTACCCAACTTGTCAGGTCCCATCGCTAGCGTTTGATTTGAGCAGCATTGACCCTGATTGCGGCGGTGGGCGAAGTGGCTCCGTGCAGCGGAAGAGGACACAGCTCTCTCTCTCAGCCAAAAGCGCAGCTTGGTCTCTTTCACTGAGTCTTTGAATATGAGCGTGTCAATACAGCCATTGCATACGGCTGCATATGCCCCTCTGGCATGATTCCTCCCCGACTGAATCGATTCAGGCTCTGTTTATCTCATTAGCTTGTAGCATGTAATCAATCACACAAGGGCATTTGTTTCGGGGCCTCCAACCCACTGCATGTTATAACTCAACTCCTGTCCTCACTGTGCACATTGTTCTGTCTACAGTTACCTTTAGCTATGGCTGCTACACTGAGCTGCATGTAAGTGAGCGCAGCCTCTTGGCGTTCATTCAAATGATCCAGTTTCAATCATGCAATGTGATTTAGTGTCCGTGCAAGCAAAGGACAAAAGACTCTTGTGCATGAAGCATGTGCACACGCAAACCCGCCCACACACAAGCACACACACACAACACACACAAACACCCAAGTAAACACCCACATCTGCACTCATCATAACAAAGAATTCAATGAACCTGCTAACTTCAAGTCTCAGAAGAGTAATTAATGAGGCGCTCTTTGTTTCTGTGTTTGCACTAATAAAATGATGTTCTTGTATTGTTTTTATTAAATCATAACAGAACTCAATCCCTGAATTATAACTGAAAGCAAATGGAGATATACTGAGGTAAAAAACCAAGACAATGAATCACTGTATTTCAGGCCAAAGTCAAACATTCTTGTTATGTACTTGACTGAAGTTGTTGCAACATGAGTCACATCAGAACGACGAATGTGGCGACCGTGGGCACCATCAGACTGTAGCTGGCTGCATCAGGACTCTGCCTTAGGCCTCACACAGCAAATGCTGCCTTTGCCAATTCCACTGAGCCACTTTGATTACCATACAGCACTTTCGACATGCAACCTCATCACATGCATGCGTCATCAGGCAGCAAAAACAATTATTACACTGTCTGAAATACATGCGTGACGTTTGGTGGAACTACCACTTTCTCGATCGCAGCAGAATAGTAATTTACAACAAGTGTCTGCCGCAACACAGTTCCCTCTGTGGGAACAAAATGACCACAACACTGATTTATTCTCATTGAAATCCTCTCAGACTGTACTAGAACTTTGAGAGGTGACAGGACAAATTTAGCTTGATCTATTAAAAATAAAACCGGACAGAGATGTTCATAAATCACCTGTCAGGCATTGAAATGACTTTCCTTGAATGAGTCTGTGATGGAGCTGAATCTCAGCAGGTCAAGTCTGAAAGTGACGATATTAATCCTCCAGGTTTTATCGAGCTGATAAACCAAGAAAAACAAACAAATACAGGAGCTTCAGCTCATTTTCTGTAGTCTGCAGTCTGTATCTGAATAGTTGAGGTTATTCCACTTATTTTCCTCTTGAACCCTTTTAATTGCAAAGCCAACCATTAACATCAAACATAAATGTCCTCAAGGTCTGTGTATTTCATTCCTGTAAATGATTGGACTCTTTTTGCACCTTGAAGGCACTGTACACCAACATTTTACAGAATCCAAATCCACGTCTAGCCAAATTTTAACGATTATTCAGGGGCTTTGAGTGGAATTCAAGACTCCAACTGCATGTTGGGCATTTAAATGAATTATCTTAATATGAGCACAAAGGGAATGTTGTGAGGGGGCACTAAACCCCAGTTGATACAAAAATACAGATTTCATACAACGAATGCACAAGTCATTGCTCAACTTCTGCTCTAATAATTCCCACATATTCTCAAGTGATGATATTCAGAGCCAACATATCTGCAGTCAGATGGTACGGACAGGCTTGGTAGACGTTGCCTGAGGGGCAGTGTGCTGCAGTCCTCAGGACTGCATAAACTTGATATAAAAACCTGCCGGTTAGCATTCGGCATAAAATGATTAAGGGTGGGTGCCTGTCAGTTATTCCCTATGTTGTTAAATCCAAATGTAAATACCAATAAAACCTTAAAAAGAACTGCTACTTTATTCATAGCATGCCAGTCTGCGTTGGTGCGCTGACACATTACTTATAAGATGATTATGAAACTGATTATGAGGATGAACTGTTTAAGCTCATTTTGTTGCATATGTATTTTGCAGTTTGTTCGCTGTAATTAATTCTTATAGCCAAGAAGCTCAAGAAATTAATGCTGGTGCAATGCAGGTCAGACTTGCTGCTCACGGTTTGCATAAAACTATTAATTAAAGTCTAAAGCAGAAAGGCAGTAAATGGGCTCAATGCTCCATCAGGTCACCTTGTTCTTTAAGTATTTTGATATTAAGTCAATTTTGAAAGTAGTTGGAATTTTGACAGCCATAAAGGACAAGCCTCAGCCCTCCTTAGGTGCTGGAAGGGTAAAGAAATCTTGTAAAAGATCACATTTTCATGCAAAGAGAAATGAAGGTAAATAAGGAAAGTCTGAACTGAGAGAACTCACATTTTAATGGATTGTTTCATGCTGGAATCATTGCCTACAATACTCTTGTACTAGGATGATTCAGAGATGCAGCACTGAGTGAGATGTAATTGGCACCTTCTGCACATGAAATGTCATGTTAGCAATGACCAGAACATAACAACGGGCTATCTGAAGCCTGTCATCTCTTACTCCTCAGCGTGGAGCTTTGCACCTTCGAGCAGCTCTGAACAGCAGAGACGCCGAAGCACATTAAGTTCTTCTGCTTCCTTCTGCTATCTGTCACACACCTTAAAGCGTTTTAAACTTCCACACAATTAATTTCTGGCCTTGACAGATGTTGGATGTTTTGAAATAATAATCCTACAAGACCCATTTAACAGTGAAGTGGAATAAAAATATCTTCCTCTCCCTGCACTGACACATTTCCTTCTGTACTTGCTCTCACTTAAGCTTTTATTTTTTTTTTCCGCTTGGTTGGTGTGTTAGTCTGGAAATGTAAACACACCACACAAGGAAAAAAGCATTTATTAGTATTTAATTTAGAATAATTCCCCGCTGAAATGGGTGTTTATCCATCTCAGTCAGTCAAAACAGTGACAACTGCTGCCTACATTACCTCTAGTAACTCCAAATAGGAATACCAGACAGCTCACTCTGTGCCAATCCTATTTCATACTGTGTAACAAGGATGATTGCACCATGGCAGAGAACGAGTTCAGCACATTCAGCATTGAGGAATGAAAAAAAAGAAAAAATGTCATGGTTTTAATAGTGTTTTTGTTGAGTAGATTAGTAAATCAGATTGGTCTCAGATCTAAAAAAAATCATTTAGAAAATGGAGCCCTGACACTTCTTTGTTGTTGTTGTTGTTTTTTTTTTTGCATCCATCAGCTGTTTGCAGAGGTCCAGAGCGGCGGGTTACTCAACGCTGCTGGACCGAGATGCAGGGCTGGAAGGTGTGTGTGGTTTTATATGGAGCCATCACTTTCCTGTAAACTACTTTACACTTCATGCACTTCCTTATCAAGGCGCTTCATCAATTTATTAGACCTGAAAATCTTGACAGAGTGTGGAAAGGAGTGACAGTAGAAAAGCTTTCAAATTAGTTCGCCACACCCATTGTTATTGATTAAAAGCCTCACATGTGATACAATTAGGGAAACACTTAATGCAATATCTTTCCACTGTAGCATGGAGTGTCAAGAATAAGCCATTACCATACGTATCCATAACCTTACACCTTTGAAGATAAATAAAATGAACCCCATTTCAACTTCTTAGTTAACTCTTGTTAAAAAAAAAAAAAAAAAAACAACAGAGGGCATCTCAGTTTTTTCATCCAGCCTTGAGATATTATTATTGTCTGTCTGGCAAAGGTCCGATTTGTGAGCAAATCCAGAACAATGAATTTCTCCTCCATCAAAAGCAACAAAAAACTGAGACTAAGTCCTCTGATGAATTCTTATACCTTGGTAGCATCATTAGCACTGATGATGAATACACAGAGCACATCAAGACCCACACTGAGCAAGGTGTCTTCTTTAGATTGCATCAACATTTACATAAAAATACAGGAAAACAAAGATGCAGCTATATTTAACCACAACAAGCCTGTATGGTTTTGAAAGATAAACAAAAGGTAAAATATGAAAATTTGACACTTTCCATATGGAAAGTGTTTGCTAAAGCTTTGCATGTATTTGTGCAAGAAGATTCTCCACCATGAATATCCACCAACGCAAGCTAAGACACGATGAACGCAGAATCCTCCTACAACAGAAGAGGAGCAGAGTATGACCAAACATGACCTACAGAAAAATGTTGGCTGGCACGATATTTTTGTTTTAACACACTTAACACCTTGAGGAAGCAAGATAATACAGCAGCATTCTGCCTCATGCTATTGTGTATAATGAATCGAATGTCTGGTGATTGAAATTTATGAATTAAGTTGATTTATATATGAAAAAACAGATTTATCTCAGTTTGTTTTGTTCTTCTTAGCCCCTATACCTCATGTTTTGTTAACTAGTATATAGTTTTTTAGGAAATTTAAAGATGTAATTATATTTATAAGCCTTGCATAAGACTTCTTCTTTAGGATGTGACCTCTTGTTTCAGGAAAGACTTTACAGCTATTGCAGGTTTTGTACAGAAAGTGATTCATATATCAGATTTCATATAAGATACACAGGCTTAATACTGCTGGTGCAGCTGGCTGATGATTAGCAATCTGTACAATGAGCAACACTACGTAAGGGTGATCTCCTTTGTCTTTGAGAGGTGACTGAAAACAATCTCCCAGCATGTGCACAAGTGATCCTTTCCCCTGCAGAGATGGAAGGACACTTATAGCTCTCTTTAAAACTGAGGGATTTACAACAAAGCCTCTAGGATTTTCTCAAGAGGGTAATTGAGAGAGCTTGTTTGTGCCTCATAACCAGGACTTTTTTGTTGTGCTGTGTTTGTCATCGCATTGCCTAATCTGTGAGTAATTACAGCGGCGATCTCCGGACGGAACCGGATGATAATCACACAGAATAAATTTTTTAAAAAGCTGCGTATTGGAGATTCATGGCTAAAATCGCTCATGTTAGTAAGTTTTAGTTTTGATAGATTTGATCTGATTTGAGTACATTTAGCATGAAATATCAAGGAACTAAGTAACCTTTGTGCACATTTTTGCTCACATCTGATCACAGCGTGAGCAAATTCCCATATTGATAATAAAAAGTTATAGGTATGTTTTGATAGTTGATTACAGCATAGACATAAAACACTGTGTGTGTGTTTGGTACACTGCATCGCCTCGCCCATCATCATGTTCTCTGCCACTGTCAGGTCACATCCTCATTGTGTGGACAATGAAAAGGGAGCGCGACTGTCATTATGTCAAATGATCATCTCAGCCTCTTGACCTCGAACACCTCCTGTATAACATATAGTGGCACTGCAGCACACAATAGCCTCACACTTAGCATCAAGCCACTCCTCCTCCTCCTCCTCCTCCTCCTCCTCCCACCCAAACCGAGCCATCTCCACCGCACTGATGATAGGTGAAGCCATGAAAGACAGAGCTCTTTATGTTTCCTCTCTTATTTATTTATAACACCAAAAGAAAATAGCTGAAGATATTGGAGACAAAGGAACTGTTTTCCACTCTTTTCTTCGCTGTGTGTGGCAGGATGTGGCTTGACAGTGGGGGAGGTAAAGCTCGAGGGCTGGGTCAGAAGCTTTGCTGTGCATTTGTGCCTGCAGACATAGTAGACTGTGCGTCTTTATGTTCGTGTGGGGGGCTGGTCTGTGTCAGTGTGTCTGTATATACACAATGCTATGTGACTGCACACACTATACGCCTCCAGTCGCATCTCTGCTCCGTCTTCTAATCTCCAGTAGGCCTGATGAATGTGAACACAACTGATACCACGCTGCCAGCTGTCCCTAATACCATCTTTTTTCTAACACAGCCATACTGCCCTCAGGGACCACGGCGGACCACAAATACACATAATGAGATTAAACCCAAAAAAAAAAAAAAAATTCATTAAGAAAATGTGGGAACTTATTTGAACGGTGCAGCATCGCTGATTGAACCAGTAAACAGCATTACAAGCCTGAGCAGCAAATCCCTGTGAAACAGAAACGATGCTGTTCATTTTATTGAAACTCACACCAAATTGTTAAGCAGATGCAGAAGTTATTAGGAAAGAGATCCATTTTGCTGTCATGTTAGGTTTTTGTTTGTGATAAAATTCCTTCTCATGTGGAAGAAAAAACTGAAACTTGCTTTCATCGTGTTACATCGTAACAGCATGAGGTTTTTCCGCAGCTGAAAAATAAAGACATTAGCTTTCATTTGGCAATGATGGAATAAAAGTGAATTTATGTAGAGCCAACAGTAGGCATGACAGCATCAACCACAAGAGCAATGAAACCCAAGGGTCTCCTTGGCATGAGCAATAATGAAATACTGGAGCATAGAGTCTGTTTTTTCCACTGAATGAACTGTGATTGCCGACATTAAAGTTTTCACGTGTACCTCCTTCAGTTTGACAGAGATTATAATAGGTACATTGATCAGTGTCACAAGACACCAACAGCTTCACATGTTAAATTCAAACATACAAATGTCTCAGGAAAGACAGCACAACATCCACTTAAAAAACCCTCTTTAAAATACACAACAGTTTGGGGAAAAACAGCAAATAAAAACTGTGTTTTAAAAAAATCTAATGAGACTTTGACTTGACTCGTACTGCTTCACTACTTCCAGGACGTAGCATCCCATCCTCTTTTTATAATCCTCAGTTTTCAAACCCCATTTCTCTCCTGTGTGAGCCGTGATGTCCTACACTGTGATTATGTTTGGCAATGTTCGCAGAAATTGCTGCAACAAGTCAGGATGAATTCGACGGCTACTGCAGTTTGGAGACATTAAATATCAAATTGTTGTGTTGCTGGTCACTCCAAGCTGCTCTGATGTACCTCAGGCAAACAACTTGCTGTCCCTGGAGGGAGAAAAGCTGCTGGAGAGAAGGCAGAGAGCCTTTTCTAGCACCAGTCTGTGGAGCACAGGTTATTCTAATTCCTCTGCAGGACATTAATGAGCCGGGATAGTGGCTGTCTTAATGGGCAGCCGGACAGATTTTAAGTGCCCCATGGAGTGTAATCCACAGAGGTACAACGGCGCTGCTGCAAGGCCCCACATATTGTCCTTAGAAGCAAAGTTAAACTGAAAGGAACACTGAGTATTAAAAAGGGTGTGTGCTCAGTGCATTTTAAGCCCCTACCTTTGAGACCATCATCACATATTTAATAGTTCATAGACTTTTGACACTTTAACCAGAGTGACTTTTATTATTGCTAGCGAGAAAATACCATTGGGTACAAAAAAGTATTACTTTTTAATATGGATCTTGAAACCTTTTAATGTTGATTCCCACCATTTTGAATAAAATCAAATAACATGAAATAAAGGATAATGATTTAAAATTTGGCAGGTGGGATACAAGGGGACATAAAATGAGGGGAAACTGTTTAATACTTATTTAAAAAATGGAATTATTTTCAAGAAAATGAGTAAACGAAAATATGGAGTTTAACCTTAATTGTTCATTTATTAACTTGGATTGTGCACTTTATATTTACTATTCTGGTCATTTTGATATGAAACAGAAGATCTCAACCTGATCTTACAAAAATATCAGCCCAGTCTCACACTCAGTAATAAAACTGCCAATCCACTGGAAGATAGTGTGTCAATGTAATGTTTTGCCTTGCCTAGGTGTGAAAAGGATAGGTGTGTAAGACAGTGCAGCAGATGGAGGCTATAATTACGAGGGCAAAGGACAACATGATGATAAACGAGAGAGAAAGTTGACATAAGGACAAGCTTTAGGATATAACTGGTCACAGTGGTTGTTTACTTTAAACAAAACCATGATCTTTTTTTAAACCTTAACATTGCATATATAAAAAAATGTTTTTAACACTTTATATTCTTATTAATACCAAGAACTTATTGATCGTGTAATGAGGACATGTTCTTTTCACATGTTACAAACCATCAGGTCTTTTTCATGTGTTGGTGTGATACAGGGTTGCAAATAGAAATTGCGTACAAATATTAGAATATTTAAAAAAAAAATTAATACAAAAATGCAAATAACAAACAATTTTTTTTGTGAAAATCTGCAACCTCATCACCGGGAAATAATACAGAACTGTTCATTTCTGAAGATGTGTCAAATCTGTGCATTACATCATCGTTTTTTATTACTTTTCTGTTGTTAAGGTCTAAAAAACATGAACTAGAAAACACGCTTTTTGT
>JAPZDZ010000024.1:7179669-7189863 GCA_029783805.1 Acanthurus tennentii | reverse complement strand
TGTTTGGTCTTTTCGTTTTTAAGTTCCTAACATGTTCTGTATCACATTTTATTATGTATTGAAAAACAGAAAATCTTTGGTATTGGAGATCTTTTCCACTCCACACACTCCAGTTACAGTGTTCTCTGACCTTCTCCTATAAAGTGGAGTCAGTCGGGGCGTTTCCTAATTGATTGAAGCCATAAAATGCTCTAAAAGCTCTTTAAGAAGAGCAAGAAATGCTAATAAAATACACAAACTAATTAAAAATGTTGATTTATTGATCAACTTAAAGTTATTTTCTTTATAAATTACAGTACATTCTTATAACTCATTGCTAAAATCTTTATTAAGGATTTCAGGTTATCAACTGCAAATTATATGTTTTTAATTGTAAATATGACCAGTAGATTTATTCTATTCAAGACTGTAACTCACAAGCCACAGTTGCAGCGCTGCAGCCACATCATGCATGTGTATTTCTGTCCTCTCAGCGCTCAGTGTATTGTATGGCCAAGGCGAGAGGGCAACCATGAACACTGAGTGAAATGACAAGCTTCCATAAATGAGATCTGGATGCTATTTGCTGACACTGCCAGACTGAGCAGAAACTAAATATAAACATGGTCAGAGAGTGCAGCGTTATAGAAACATGCTAACACCCATGTGAGAAACAGCTGGGTACAGGCATGGCCTCAGTGGATATAAGCACACAGTGAGGGGTAAGAAGCAGGCGCCAGGTGTTGCTGCTACATGTTTGTAAACTGTGGACAGATGAGAAGATTAAAAGGGAGGAGTGTGAATAATTCAGTCAGTGTTCTACCATACTCTATGCTGTTATATGTTTTATTGTGTATACTGGCGTGCATTAATGGGTGCACAGTCCAGGAGTGACAAGATGTTTGGGTTAATTTTCCCATATAATGACTTAAAAATACGTGATCACACTGCTGCAAGGCTCACATGATATAAATATCTATCAAAAAGCTTTTAAACTGTATTCTTTAAAGAAGATTTTCTCAAAAAAACAGCCTTAAAAATATCCCCTCTGTCCTTTTTTTGGACTCAGTGGATTGTTTGTGTAAATATGAGTAATATTGACAGAAAGCATTTTTGCCCAACATGCCGTCATGATGGGTGTCGTCGTGCTTTGACTGAGACAGTCAGAACTTCCAGGCAGAGTCAGGTTGATGTTTGCTGACACATGTGTCAGGACCTCAGACAGGAGCTCAGACCACTGGCACTGCAACCGCACTGTGCAAGATTTTCCAGTGACACTGCTGGAAGCTTGTAACCCTGCAATATTGATATTGCCAATGCATATTACACACACACACACACATTTCTAGCTGTGCCATGCAGAGCCAAATACAAAACAGCCAAACCATGCCAGTGATGTCTCATTAGTGGAAAAAAGGCAGAGTATGCGTTAAGACCAAACCTTGTTGTTTCTCCTATCCAGAGTTGCTGGTGCATCTGTGCTGGTCAAGAGAACAACCACTGCATCTTTTCACCAAGAGCCAGAGTTTCCTCGGTAGGTGTCACAAATGGGAACCTACAACCCACTTAACCTCGACTCAAGCTTCCCTTTTCTCAAGCCAATGCCCCCCTTTTTTTTTTGTTCGCTTCTTTGGACAAGTTGTTATTTTCTGTCTGGAAGGTAGTGTACAGCTCCCCAGGGTCACCAGTGAAAGTGTTCTGTCAGACTTTGCTTCAGAAAACACACTGTGTTTTCTCCCATCTCCTCTTCTAACCAGCGTAACTCCCCTTCTTTTGAGGCACACATTTATTTCTTTTACAGGATTTTTGTAATGCACCACAGTAGATCAAATTCACGATTTATGGAAAAGTGAATTTAATTTGCATTTTTAGCTGAACTGGATTTGTAAATGGACCTTGTGTCGGCTGCAGCTTGGCTGGTCAGTTAAGAGAAAAATCACCCGATGCCCCCTCTGCTATCTCAGCACCTAAATGCTCTCCATGAGGATTAGCAGCATTTCTTTTCATCAGGCACAGCGACACTGACTCCTCTCTCTACCCTCGGCTCACACTGCCTCTCTGCGGCATGCAACATGCGTAGATTTCCCCACACTTCCACCGTGCTGCTGTACACAGCGACCCAGGGACAAAGATGGCAATCTCCCCCTCTGCTGTTCCAAGCCTGATCAGCATGGAAATTGGTTCAGATGTCAAGCTTATGTACCCAGTTTCAAGAATCTCTTAGATATATATATAACCCAATCAGACTCAGAGGAAAAAGCAGGATAAAGTGGTATAATTTTTCTTTTACCTCATTCAGAGACTTCAGTGTGAGACTGCTATTCCCAGCGCATGCGGCAGAAGGACTCCCATTCATTCTAGAAATCCTGTTTTTGTCCCTGCTGTGTGTTGTCCCCCACTTCCTCTTCCTTGTCCCTTGTTAAAAGAGAGTCGGCATTCAAAGCATCCCCTTCTTTTATACTGCTGTGCCAGCTGACACCCGCCTTCATGCCTTGGAGATTAAAAAAAAAAAAAAAAAAAAAGAGGAAGAAGGGAATGTAAAGCAAAGAGAGGACACAGGCTCCTAGGATTTATTTTTCTCTCTTCTCCCTTCTCTCCTCTTCTTGCACTCACACCAGCCGACACAGGCGCATGAGGGGAGACGTCAGAGTGGCAGAGATGTATGCGCTTTTCACCTCTTCTCTCTTTTGCTCTGCCTCCCTCCTCTTCTCCTCTCTGCCTCTCTCTCTGTATCTCTCTGTCCCTCTCTGCTTGCCTCTCTTGTCCGCGGCTCGTCGCTTCACAGAGGGGCAGGCTGCTCTGTCGTGACGGGTGAGACGGCTCTACGCGTGCAGAGACATCTGCGAATGTGCTTATGTTAGGGGACTAAAGTAGCCTCTTAGCTGAGATTGAGACCACCCTCCCCTCCTCCCTTCCTGAGATGGGCTTTCTAATGGCATGTACCATTAAAGCTGGGAGCAGGGTGGGCTGCAGCACTGAAAGGAGAGAGGGGGAAAGAGAGAGAAGGGAAGGGGGAGTTGCTCAGAGAAGGGGGGCTGAACGAGAAAGAGAGGAGGTATATGGAGAAGATGTGAGATAGAGAAGATGTGGTCGGAGACAGAGAAGAAGAAAGGGGTCCAGTTTCATTGTGTAATAACAGTACAGCCAGTTAACTATGCATAATAAAGTGACAAACTGTAGAAGCTGGATTTGTCTTTGCAGTTTGCAGCGGCACACATGACCTCACTGTACAGATAACAGCTCAGACCGGTGCAGAATCACTGTACATGAGAGGAGCATATGTTGGTCTGAAAGTGGTGAATTAATTCTGGAAGAGCTGCAATTGTGTCACAGATAAAGCAGTCACTAATGCATGACTGACCGCACAGTAGCACACATGCAGGAGCATATTGTGGAAATTGGGTGGAATGAATAAAATTTTGCACACACATTAAAAAGAAAAAAAAATAGAAAACCATTTTGTTCTGGATGATGTCCACAGCATTTATGGCTATCTCCAGATGCTACTTTAGCTGCGGTGATTGGCAGGGACTACCACGATGCCAATTCCGACACAACATTTCCATTTGCCTAAAAAAGTGCACCATCTAATTTCAGGCGTCGCTGAATAAAGAGTCTGTCTGCTGTGGAGGTGAGACAGCGTCTAGTGTGAGGATCAAAAGGCATCACCTCGGCCAGCTCACCTCCTCTGAGCCTGGAGACCAGACCTGGCTCTCCGAGGTTCTCAGCCCAGGCCAGAGGGACGAGGGAACAGAGGGGCCCCATGGGAGGGAACCGCAGTCCTGGACATTGCACCGTGAAAAACAAGACCACATGGAGAGACGGAGGAAAGGACAGTATCACCTGCATGAAAACGAACCATCCTGTACACTGACATCTCTACACATTCGTGTTTTTAATCGTGTCTGGTACATGAAACCTCGCAGGCTTTTTCATTTTGTGCTACAGTCTGATGAAGAAGATAAAAAAATCTGGCAGCACCCAAGAGGGAAATGAAATCACTAAATTGCTATAAAGAGCTAATATGATGGCGAGTGCATCTGCAAGCATGTATAACCTGAAAAAAAAAGAAAGAAAAAGCCCTCAGTTGGTCTAACAACTCTGTGCTGCATTTCACTGCAAAGTGTCATGCAGTATTTTGAGCTTCAGTTTGACAGTTGGCCTGAACTCTAATGACTTGAGTTGCTGAATCAAAAAGCACAAGAGTGTGACACAGGCATTCGACGGAGGGATTTACTGGAAAGGGTGAGTTTTCTTAGGTGGCTTTGTCATGTGAGGGAGAAGAAAAAAAGGCTGTTTTGGGTCCAGGAGAATCACATCTGATATTTACACGAACAAAAAGTGTGTAAATATGAGCCAACAACCCCCAAAACAGCTTTAAGGGTGCTAATGGATGTTTTTAAAAAAAAAAAAAAAAAACTTTTGGACAGAGCCAGGGCAGCTGTTTCCTCCTTTTCCCAGTTGTTGTGCTACGCAAAGCTAACGAGTCAACCCAATTGCCAAAATAAATCAAGGCTTTGTATATTTCTGCAAACTACAGATACAAACAATGCCAGCATTTTATTTTGATGACTGGGCTGCAATTTTATGATTTGGTAACACTGTCATAAACTTCTGTTCATGGAAAAAAAACAACAACTTGGTTTCATGTTTTGCATCAAAAAACACAGCTTGAAAATATCTTGTTTTTTTATTGAAAATACCTGTTATTTTTCCACCAAAACATTTGGAAAATAATGCTCCATCTAGTTTAAAACTAGATGTGTTCCTACAAACACATCTGGAAAAAGCCCCAGTGGTTGCCATTACCTGAATTTGTGTGTTGAAACTCTTTACCATGAAGTGGTCTTTCCTCAACCAGATCAGAAAATTAAAATTAGCTTACATACATGTAACCTAAAGTACGGCACTTTTATAAGTATCGTTGATATGACATGCATGAAACATTCAAATTGTAGGTGCAAACATATGTGAGACGCAATGATCATCTCATCTCTGCTACGCAATAAAAAAGCCTATTTTCAAAATTGTTTGTTTATCCAAGTCTGTTGCCACATTGCAAAAAAACATCCAGGAATTCAATCTCATGCAGCTTCACTTGTGTGTGGAGTTTTCAAGCTCTCGTATGCCGATCAGGTGTGCCGGAGACACCAAATGACCCATCAGAGTGAGTGTGTGTGCCAGTGTGTTTGATATATGAATCCTTTGAAACATGCTTGTGTAAAGAGCTATAAATAAACTCGACTTGACGATTCAGTTTGCGAACAGGACATGATTACAGAGACACACGCACGGTGCTTGACCTGACATACTGTGTGGACACAGAGTCAAGGTCATGTGTGTCCGGTCAGTATATCAAAAATCCATCTTGAGAGTCGATCTTCGCATTTATCTGCCTTTGTTATTCTCTTCTAGGGGCATAGCTCTATTTGTACAATTCAAGCTGAGGTCTTTATGAGGACGTCTGTGTGTTTAAAGTATGCCATGTATGTCCTAAATCTTTCAGAGCGCCACCATGGCTGTGGGTGGTGCCTCTTTTCCTTTTGGAGGAGTATGATTTTTTTTTTTTTTTCCCACAAGCCATCTGGTGTGTCTTTCAGACCTAATAAGAGGGAAACAGAGAGGCAATGGAGTTCAGTAGATGATCGAGATGGGGGCTGAGTAGGCCAGCACACACACACACACACACGCACACACAGGACAAGGGCAACAGATGGAAGGGGCCCCGATATGCTGCCGGTGCTGGAGACAGGCCCGTTGGTCAGGCCCCACCGGCCTCACAGGGGGTCCATTTATATCTAATGTTCTGACAGACTTTGAAGTGAGCAGTCGCATCCGGAGAATGTCATTCTTCTTTGCTTTGCAAAGTGAATTCACTTTGGTAATTGTTGCACAAATGCATTTCAGATATTCTGAACCACTAAACATCAATTTTGAAATAAAAGCATTCATCACTCAGTATCTAAGAAATGGATGCTTCTTTTTGTTATCAGTGTGCCAGACAGGCTGATATGGTCTACAATTTCAGCTACAGCGATTTATTGGTCACTTTTCTGCTCTTGTTTTTTTTTATCTCGATATAGATTTTTAAAGTCCTTTCCTTTTCTATCTTATATTATTTTTTATTATTATACAAACAAATCTCTCCTTAGAGATTTAATTTGCACATGCAGCACAATCTATTAAGCGCTATGACTATTGATATGACTTTGTACTTTTGCTTTTGCTTTATTTGTGCAGATCAAACATCCAACACCATCTGACACCATGTCATATCAGTTTGGTAGAAAATGTGGAAAATGTCCTATTTCAATTATCGGTGGCCAAGGCGACTGGTTTCATTTCATCTTCTTTGAGGTTTTCTGACTGTTGGCAAAAAATTTTAAATGATTTTGTTTCCAGTTTTTGATCTTTACGTCCTCTACTCTGTTGATTACTGACATGGGTGAAGTAACCCAGCACAGTCTCATTCCCAGCTCGTCCAGTGCTGAGGCACTCAGTAAGTGTCTCATTCAGATTCAAAAGTTGCCCTTAACATCACACACAGGTCTACAATCCAGGGGACGGCTGGGCTTTATGACATAACCTACAAAACTGCATCAGTCTTACGAAGGTAACCATGTTGGGATTTTCATTAAATCTAACTTAGTTTTTTCTTTTATTTAACTTTAAACATGACCGGTCTTCATCATGTTCTCAGACACGCTATTTGGCAGGAAGACTTTGGGTGTAGGACCAGCTATAAGGAACCTTCAGATGCCAAAGGGTGAGACAAAAGTTGCGTATTTGACAAACTGGGATGAGAATGTGCTGTGTGGTCAATATCACCGCTTTCTGACAAAAATACACTTTACGTAGCCTTAATTACACACACTAAACCAGTAACGGAGACAGAACTAATTCACCTTATTTTTCCTTTTTTTTGGCAACATCTCAGCAGTTTGCTTCAAATTCACTTCTCAATTTAATAGAAAACATTTCAGTTCAAGGAAGATAAATGCTCTCTGCAACTTCTAAACAGCAATCATCCTCTGATAGTTTTTTTTTGCTAAAAAATTGTGTTGTCATAAACTTATTCAATTCAGTCCATGTTGCTCAACACTTTGGTACAGTTGTGTTTTTCATGGATTGCAGGATGGCCTAGAGGCACACACTTACCAGGGAAAAGGGAACGGCAGAGTGAGAATGGAAAAGTGTACTGTCAGGGCCGTGTCACATGCAATTATGCCATTTCTTCAAACACGCAAATATGTGTGTTTGTTTGTGACCAATAAAACAGTGAGTACATGCAATCTGTGGCAGCTTGTCACTGTTTTACAGAATACCTGCCACAAAGACACCTCAACAATAAACTCCCCCTGGTGTGGATGGATGACACCAGCCTGCATGTGATGGTTATAAAGAACATTAAACTGATCCATGGGCAAGTTGCCTGTCCAGTAACAGCCTGTGTATAGCCTCCCTGTGTCTGTGGCCATGGGCTGTATCATTACTTGGAGGTGAGTGTGTTGCCAGGTGATCCCCATAGGTAGTCCCCAAGACTGATGGATCATGAAGGTGCGCTGGCCCCATTTCCTGATAACAAATGAGTGGCCTTCATGGGGCCAACAATCGAGAACAGCTGTGGAAATGAGAGTAAACAGTTTCACTTGGCTCGAACCATCATTGTTGTTCTTGTCTGTAAAAGAAGTACCAGCTCTGACCTCTGTAGCGCGGAGAGATTAGTAGCTGTGACAATAAGCGGATTATTTGTAATATTATTAAGTATTTAAAATTTAACGTGTTGTACTTTTGTCCTGGGTGGGGACAGTATTAGTGCAGACGGGTGTAGCACATCTGCGGGCAGTTGGATAGTTGTCATCGTATTTACTTCAGTTATGTAGGAAATGATGTCAAATGGGTGTGTGGTTATGAGATTATCCTTTGGCAGCACTAGCTGTGAGTGCACAGATGATACTTTGTGTGCTTGACTCAAATTCCCCAAACTGAAACATTACAACATCATGCTCGTGTGAAGATCAGGCCTGAAGCAGCAGCAATATCATTTCTTTTTGAAATTTGAATTTGGGTTTTAAAATCAAATTAATTACTGAAGTTCTGTCTGATTTATTTTCATCATAATACATTTTATACTCCACTGGTAAACATTTACATGTCAGGTATTTTGCCATGAGCTCCTGTACTGATAAATGATTTACAATAAGTTCAAGACAAGATAATAATTACCTGCATCACTGGAAAGCAACAAATGCATTAGTTACACAAATGGTGAGAAATCAAACTACAGGGAAATAACAACATTAGGAAATCAGAAATGTGAGACATTTTTGATATTTTTGTTGACAGCATCCATTTAAATAATAAATTTAAAAGAAATTGGTTCTACAGTACACGGTCTGGTTGATTGCTTAACCACTTTTTCAAACAGTTATCCTCCAAACACAGTGTAAAAAATGTAAATAAGCACTGGAGCCTCAAAAAATAAAATGGCTGACTGAAATTTCACCTACTAATTGAACATGAGTGGAATTTCTACATGTAATGTCCAGATTAACTGAACTGGACACAGTGTACTGACTGCACTCCAGAGGCCTAAATGGACTCTAATCAAAGTCAAACATCACTGCCAAGCAAATGAATTTTTGCAGTTTTAACATTTTATTTTTCACACATAGCCGTAACCCAACATTCAGGGCTTGTCAATCAAACATTCTGAAGTAATTAATCATCGGACTCTGTGATCAAGCCTTTTCCTTCCCTCCTCTGTGTCACATGTCATATTTACCTCCTTTCCTGATTCCATCCTCTCCTCCTCCACCGTCACTGACTTGAAAAGCCATTTGTGGTTAAGTTGTGGATTCACTCAGCTCTGCTGTCCTCTGAAGCTGGGGAACGATGTTGTGATTTGTGCCGTCTCTTTGACATAATGTCAATTAGTTTGGAGTTAAGTAAGCAAACAGTAAGTTGGATGCAGCAGGACCTTTAAAAGTTTTGTGTGTGGGAGGGGTTGACTTTTTGGCATCTAAATGTACACTTGCTGATAGAGAAACACATTTTTTGGGTAAAATATATTTGAATATTATTTTTCATCACAGTTAATGATATTTCCAACAGGATGACAACCTATTTTTAAATCACAATGCATCGAGTTTCATATGTTTCTCAGTTTTTTAATAAAAATAAATTTTGTAAAAGTAGTTATTAGATAGGTTCAGAATGATTCATTTTCGAAACATCTTGTAATTTCACATAATACAAATCTCCAAGATCAAAAAAATCTGGCTCTTGAGACAAAGATCTTAAAAAATAGTCAAAGGGGAAGAGAATGAGAGACCAGAGTCTCAATTTACAATAAAACCCTTTGTATCTTCCTCTCACTGTAACCTTATCAGACCAAGACACTTGGTAATCAGTTCTTGCATTAAAACTTTTATGTTAAAAACTTTTTGAAGCTGCACTATAAAACATGTTGTAACCATTTCTCTACGACTTAAATGAATGGAAAAAAAGGTTAATAATAACATGAATCATCCGGTAATGTTTTCAATCATGAGAGAAATGCAGTTTACAGTGTTTTGAAAAGCTCAGAGGGGAGTGGCAGGAGGCCAAGTCGGCCCGAAGAACAGCTGTCTCTGGCAGCAGCAGGGAGGCTGCGGAGGGACTGTATTTACATTGAATTAGGCCATCAGTTGGACAGCGTCCTCAGCATACAAGCGACTCAGACAGATCAACAAACAGCTGTCTGACGTGTGTGATTCAAGGGCGAATCCTTAGACAGCTACAAATCACAGATTGACACTCCAGCATCTGTAAGAGGGCTGAGCTCGTGACACACACTAGTGTGGATAAATAAACTGGGTGTGTCTGTTATTCTTCTTCTTCTTCTTAAAGCAGAAAGCACGTATGCCCTTTCTTACCTGTTTCCAAGTTACTGATTATGGTATTTCCACCTGACATGAAATACACTCATGTTAGGCATCATGAAAAACATGTGAAAATTGAGGTTTATACACACAAACCTAAGAGATTCAGTTTTGTCACTATTAAACGAAATGCTGTGACACTCTGTTGGGCATTGTGTTGTAAATGCAGCTGCAGCTGCTTTTCACACTGCAAATAACTGAGTCACTCCATTCTGACTGGTGTAATTAGTGTGTGGATATCAATCAAGCCCAGCAAACAGGGGCAGAAAGTCTCCAGCACATGATGTTTTTT
>JAPZDZ010000024.1:7160420-7179569 GCA_029783805.1 Acanthurus tennentii | reverse complement strand
ACTGGTGTAATTAGTGTGTGGATATCAATCAAGCCCAGCAAACAGGGGCAGAAAGTCTCCAGCACATGATGTTTTTTGGATGTTTTTTCACTATTTTTCTTAAAACAACACCAGTTTGAGTTCAGGATCTGGAAAAGCTCAGCTCTTGATGACTGAAGACAAACGTGCCAAATTTTCTTAGCAAACTAACCAATGCAGAGTGTATTGTTCTTCAGCTATGCAGATTGTAATATATTTCCAAATACTTAGATAAAAGGTACATTATAGCAGATGACTAGCGTAATTATTGCAAAAGAGAATAGTCAATGTAGAATTTGCAGATGAATCTTCAGGGTTTTTAGCGACTGGAGGTTCAGTAACTAAAACACAAATATGATGGGCAAGTACAGCATTTCTAACCCCAAGAACACACAGACAGAACAAATATCATAACAGACTCTCTTACATTAACCTCTTTGTCTAACAGGATTGAAAAATCAGACCTGATGAATCATTTAGAGTGTTTGTAACTCTTTGCTCTTCTCAAAAGGAAGTGGAGATGTATTTTGATTCAGCAGACAACCCTAACTCAGTAATGAGGACGTTCCTTTTGTTCTGAATGCAAAACCTCCGAGCCATCAAAACAAATTAGGGTTTCAGCACATGAGCACTTGCTTCTTCGTCCGTGACTAATGAACCTATCAGGAAAATATTTTTATTGTTGTGCATCTTTTAGGAGACTTTTATTTTATTTGGACAAAAGCATCAGAGAAAAAAAAAATCAAATCTTGGCTCTTGACAATTAATGACAAGATCAGCTGTGGACACGTTTTGTTGACCAACAAATTATTTAATTCATTAATTCTTTGTTTAACAAATAAATATTTTTTTTCCTAAGGGGATCTGTTAAAAACACAAACTTGTTAATCCATAACATTTCATTAGTAATGCCAACACATTGCACTTACAGCAGTGTTCCCTTTAAGCCTGTTTATTGCATTGCAGTTTCTTTCACCACAGGATTCTCCCATCAATGATGCAGAAAATCAGAACAAGAATATTTATTTTCAAGGTTGTTATGGCTTTGAACTAAACTACTGAATGTTTCTGAAGTGTCCCCTGGACATGAGCTCATGCTGGCTTTAAAATCACAGAACACACATAAGAAGTTCACTACATTATTAATCAGTGTGATGATCAATTACAAGTGAATGATTTGCAATTCCTTTGAAACAAACCATAACATTACCACTTTGGATTATGTCGTTAGGCTTGGTGCTTATCTGCTGAAGTCCATTTTACAGTGCTGGTATATTATATAGTATATTAATGTGTAAATACAGACAGTGATTTTCTACAAACTTTCCTCTTTTGCATTATTTCCACTTAAAAGTGTTGCTTTTTGCTGGTACACTGCAACATGATGCACCAAACGCCTCCTTTTATGGGAACTAAGAAAAGAGGAGAGGCCAGGTTAACAAAGCAAGTGTTTTTCTCTGACTGGGGTTGTAGGTTTTGTGGAGCCACCTCATCTAAAGAAAACCTGGCTCTGTCCAACTCGCCTCACTGCCCTCTGAAATATGATTTTACAAAAATATTTTCTGTGGTTGTTCTGTGTGCATGACATGAAAAAAAAAGCCAAAATCAATGACAAACTTAAACTTACTGTTTAAGATCGCTGTTTGTTTTATAGATCAGTATTTCACAGGAGTATAGGGGAGGGATCCAAATGCAGCTGGCTGAAGAAAAGTTTGATGCAGTTCAATAATTTACAGCAAATATAGGTAGAAATGTTGATGGAATGGTGAGGCAAGCAAGCAAGGGTCAAAACCAGAGGACAGCAGTCCAACACAGGTAAACAAATCCAAAAGAAGCGGCCAAGAATAAATATCCAAAGAAAAAATCAAGAAAAAAGGTGAAAAAAGGTCAAACAGACAGGTGGAAAAAAGGTTCAGGTACAGGTTTCAGGATAACAGATAAACAGAACACTAACACAGAGGCTGGTTATCCAAGACATGAAGCACACAGCAACAGAACAACAAGGTGAGAAACAAAACAAGTGAACTGATAAATATAGAGAGATGCCTGTTGGGAAATGATGTACAGGTGTGGAGAATACTGGGAGGGGGGGGGTGACCGCAGGTTTGATGAGAGGTAGGAGCAGGTGTTTGCATGTGTGGGACAGCAAGAGGACAACAGATCTGAGAAGTGTAAGCAAAACACATGTGAATGAGAGGGAGATGAAGACAAGAGGCCAGAGGAAAAGGGCGAGCAGATTGTGACTTTGTATAATTTTTTGTTTATGGGTGTAATTACAACAGCATCAACACTGATTCCTTAACTTTGCACTGATTATGTAAATTTTCCTTAACACCATCATCTACTTCATTTTACCCAAACTCCACTGAAATGAACTGCCTGCACAGTCTGTTTCTTACACTGCATCATTAACGAGTGCAGGAACACACAAGTGTGTCTCATCACAGATTCACACACAACAACTCATGGAATTGTGCATCACTACACAAATAGGTGTTTATTTCCAACTGTTCTCACCTCACGCTGTGATTTGATGCTCTGCTCTCCGTATTTTTTTTTCTAAGAAAATACTAGTTTATTTTTTGAGAATTGTCAAGTGGTGAAGGATGCGATTTCATTTTTCAAAATATAGGAGATGATCATGCTGATTCCAGCCACTAAATGCAAGACAGTTTCATCAGTATGCGTCGGCAAATGAATGAATGAATGAGTCCAACAAAGACATGATCATGGCTGGTGATTTGGAAGCGGGGCTGTAAAAATGGCTCAGAACTGAACTCACATCCACATTTGCTGAATATATTAGATGATCTATTCACTGACCCCAGACCTGCTTTTCATATGCGAAAAATCCAACATTGATCACTACATTTTGAGGAGGCAGTATTTCTTCAGTGTCATTTTTTCATTGCATAACAACCCCAATTCCCCAACTCCTGAACAGATTACATCCAACGGCGGCACTTTTCCATCTCACCAAAGCCATGCTTTGATTTTAAAGATCTAAAGAGATTTAAAGTGATTTTCAAATTTAAACTGCATACGAAATATCTAAACAAGTGATTTATGAGTAACTTCAATAGGAAAAAATAAAAATAACAAAGTGAATACATATTGAGGTCCCAGATCCAATCAAATAGGTGCTGATACCAGTCTGAAAGGTCTTAGAACTTCTTGGCCAAGCCAACACAGAACTGACAAAAACTGCAGTTCCTTGAATGGCCACTTGAGACTAGCTCCAAAAGTAAGTCAATCCACAAACAAACATGTTTACAGTCCAGTATAAAAAAGGGGAGTTTTGGTCTCTACATACTCTCTAACTACTCCCTTCATGACAATTGTATTGGGGTTTATTATTTATATAACTTACTAATTCAAATTATATTCAGTCTTAAAGGTGAGCATGATTAATAGTACGGCCATTTTGATGGATAGTAGCTGCAAGGTGTCTGCAAGGTGTCACACAATCGTTAGCAGCGATGCAAATCCTTTCCCCTTCTACCTTCTCTACTAAATATTGGCATTTTTGGCTAAAAAAATGTAAGATTGAAACGGCCATAATGCCAAACTTGAGGCTTTAATATGTTACTCCACCGACCAGTTAATGATTGACAGTGTGTCTGTCAGGTATTTATGATACTGACTATGTTTATTTAAGTAAAATGAAAATGCAGTATGACTGTTGGAAGTTTCATGCTTTGATTAGATCTTGATTTTCATCCATTTCTATTCAGTAGCATAACTGAGCCTCTTTATTTAATGGATAGATTATCTAATGTTTGTCCTCTCGTTGTGGGTACACGACAATATTACTGTTAATGAATATTTGTTATTTTCATTAAAGAGCAACAGCAACATAAAAACAACACTCAGCCTCTGCATTTGAATGCAGATTTGCCTTGGGAGCTCACTATTTGCTTGCAAAGCAGGTCTGTTTCAAATTTATGGATAAGGTTACTGGAGTGCACTGAAGAAAACGCTATGAGAAAATCCAGGGGAAAAAAAAAGGAAAATCCTGAGCTACCTTGAAACCGGTGAGGTAATCAATGAAGCGCTGCCTTCAAATAAACAAAGGCATGGTGCTCTATTTAGCTTTCCCTTTTGACGCCAGCCTTTTTATATGAACATACAAATAGATGCCCAAACAAGAAAGTGGAATATTGACTTTTGTCAGCATTTTTTGTTTCATCAAAAGAGAAAAAAAAAAAAGCTTATCTCACCTCAGATAAATGCAGCTGACGGAAATGCTCTGTGGACAGAAGAGGATTCATTTGCATCTCCAGTGTCTGATTAAAGAACTCTATCTGACATGCGGTGCATTCCTATCCAAACACAAACCCACCGCTGCTCCCGAACAGTTTGGGATTCATGCAGTAAAAATTCCATAATGACCTTGGAAGTCAGACCTATTTCCAAAACAGCTGAAACTGTGTTTTGAGGGGCTTTCATTATAGACAGAAGCAGCCTTACTGTACCTAGTGTTAGGTTTACTTATGGCAAGGTTAGCAAGGTTAAAAAGGTAATTCAATCCATTTTATTGATGTCACAGATCAATTGTGAAGAGGAAGATATTCGTGTTTCAGCGTTTAAATAAACGATGCATCGGAGGCATAGATTAAATACAATACATTATTGACATTAAGCCATGTTTCCCATAAAGTAGTCAGACCTTTAAATGTCTCCTGACAAAAGCCAGTTTGTTTTAGTGCACAATACATGGAGTATACTGAGAGCTTATGACATAATTTCATATCACAGGCATGGCAAAGTCATGAATAAATAAGTTCTTTGTCCCCCACCCCTCCTTTTGACCTTTATCCAAGTCACATGATCATCTGTGCTCTTTCCTTGCCATGCCCTGCTTTACATTCACAGTGTTACATGTATTCAAGGCAGCAACATGTCTTGGGGTTGCCCAGTGCAACTTAAGTCCTCCACAGTCGACCACTCAGCAGCTCCACTGGAGCAGGGGGGCCATTTTGTGTCTTCATCAAGGACACCTCAGCAGTATATGAGGGACGGGGGGCTGTGTACATTTTTTTAAGCTCCTGTTTTCTCAGGTGGCTAAAGAATTTAAATGTGCTAACGTCTGATAACAAGCCCGGTTTTACAGAATGACCTCCAAGTCTAATGAAACGCCTGTTTCTCTCTGCTTTTAGACAACATATTACAGCACCAATCACTGGTCCATTTTCTCTCGCAGTCTGATGTCAGTGGGGCATCAGCGGTTAAAGCCGCAGCATCCCCTGAGGCCAAAGTGTACACAAAGCTCCTTACATTTTTGTTTTTCATTAATACCGTGTTGAACTGTAAGCTGCTCACTGGTAAAGAGCAGCATGTTTTTTGAAGAACCAGAATGTGATGAATATTGCAAGTGAAATATGCAAGTTGGATGCACAAACACTCACTAAAGGGTAAGCACATGCCTATACTTTTGATGTAGTTGTACTGTATATAAAAAAGTATGAGCATTGCATTTTTGTAAAACTGTTAGACTGATGAACAGTTTAAAAAAAGATATGAATTCAGTGCGAGAAATCCAGAAACATTATCAAAAACCACCACCTACATTACCCACAATGCAACTTTAGCGACAACAATTCAGTCTGAGATTAGATGCATGTTATGTCATCATCCTTAAGTCTGAAAAAAGCAGTGTGTACTTGGGACCTCTTGTCCTGTTTTCAATGTTTCTTCCACAAAAGTGACATTTCTTCATTATTCTTCTGACATGTTTTAATTTAAATAACTGTGTGAGGTCCAAAGAGCCTGATCAGAAAGTAAAAAAAGATCTGAGAAAAGTCCCAAAAAATGAATATAGAACCATTAACTTACATTAATCATATCATAGCAGTTAAGATCTATTCTTTGGGGGCCGGTCCCTGATGTTGGGATACTACATAACTGTATATAATTATATCATACTATATGGTGTTCATTACGTTTATATGAGTCAATAAATCAGCTCCACCTCTTCTGGACACAGCAGTAAAACGTTAGTTCCACATTAATAAATCACTATTAACCGTTACTTAGAAGTGCCAACGTGTCAGTCACAGGAGACGTTTAAACTACATAACAAATACTTTTATTTTTTATTCTATTTTTGCTTATAATACATGCTGACCTTTACCTAAGTAGAATTTTAAATAGTGGACTCTAATTGAGTCTTTTTACGCTGACATATTGGTATTTTTATTAGGTTACGGATCAGTATATATTCCAGATGTCTGTGAAAAGTACAATAACACTGTGAGTTTTAAATTTAGAAATAAGCTGAGAACAGTGTAGGAGAGGGCAGCCTTTGTGTTGTTTGTGACGCACATGGATAAATATATGTTTGTTTGTTTTTTTATGCTGAAAACATGACAGGTTCTGTAGTTTGTGTTTTTATCCACAAATATTGTCACAAAATTTGACGGTGTATGTACTGTATGAATGTGTCTGCACACTGATTTTGATTATAAATGATGGGATTCTGACACTGAAGTGAAAAAATATCCTTGCATGTGTGTGTCAGTGTGTGTACGTGTGTGTGTCAGTGTGTGTGTATGAGCATGCATCCAAAACCTCAGTGGTGCCAAGTCAGCACTGAAATGCTGCAGTGTTCGGGAAAACAAATCAACATGCAGCTGGGCCCAACTTTTTATTTATTCATACTACACAGATGTTTGCAGCATTTTGTGTGTGTGTGTGTGTGTGTGAGCACAATATAATACGCAAGAGTTCACTGACAGACAGGAGAAATGAGGAGACAACAGCAAACAGTATGCGACAAACAGAACACAACAACGCTCCCAGTATGTGGTGCAATATACATGCCCTGGTTTACAGATTAGAAAAACTGACTTTTGACGAAGCGATCGCAGCTCAAATTGTCAAACAGGCTAAAAAATCATGAAGAAGAATGAGCATTACTCTCCCATGCCTCAAGAATACTGTGAAGGTAATAAAGCTACAGTTGGTCCACTGGGACGAGCTCATCATATTCTTGATATAAAAAGGGGAAAAAGAATCTACAAAAAAATGAGCGTGTGAAAGATTTGGTGGGGTTTGACGTACAGGTGGAGGGATGTGGAGCTATGAAAAGGCCCTGCAGGGGCATTTCCTCACTCATAAGGGGGTGAAGTGCTTCAATAAATTGTGAAAAGAAAAACCATCTCAGACTATCATTGATTTGGTCCAAGAGTGAAGCAGGTTTTATTGTTACATTGATTTCTCTGCTTTCTTTTTTTGTTTGCCACTAATAAGTTCCTGTTCGTACGAGTTTTTCCTTGAAGGTGCAATGTGTCAGAGTTTTTATAGTCACCTGAAGTAGCTGTTATTAGAAATGGATAAGTACAAAAACACCACATCATACTTCTTACAAGACACTTCCTCCAGCTCCTCTGGAGTGATCTCGACACACTCTGGGGACAGATGGGATTTCCCTCCAGCTTGTTCTGGCTCTGCCCTGGGGTTTCCCCCCTTATAGAAGTTGAAGTTTTTACTTGTTCAGGGGGATTATAGTCTCATTTTATGGACTAATTTGTGTCGTGATAACATTGCAGTCTGCTTAATTACCAGTTGTTGTAGCAAATACTCTTCTATTAGTCTCATTTCTCCATTTTCTAGCACAGTGTTTCATATATATGATTGAATCTCAGTATGTTGTCTGTTCCCTCACTTTTATTTTTTGCTATTTAAGCTACTCAGAAATTCCTTGTTTGACTACTTTGTGGGGAGATTGAATTAAATTTTTAAAAAGAGAGAGACAGAATAAGAGAGATGTCAGGTAAAACCTGATGCGTGCGAGATTTGTGCACATCAAATGAGCTAATTTAACCATCTGGGATTTGAATCTGGATACATTACCAGCTGTGTGCAACAACGACGCACATTATCTACAGGTTAATTAATGACTGGGTCAAGCTAAAGTTAGTGAAAATCATCAAGCTGCTTCTTTCCACACAGTAAAAGCACATTGTAAAAAGCCATGACAGGATGATGTATCTGAAAGAAAATAACAGATTTGCATCTCAGTCAGGAGCCTTGATGCAAGATATCATAACCACTGTTTATGCATAAAAATAATCCTCAGTATGCTTTTCATTTTGTGTAGGATTTTATGGCATTATGGAGAGGTGGTGTTTGGTTTGTCCTTTCTAGGCTACTGAAGAAAAAAGGCATTGCAACATGGAAAACTACCATAAAGAGGACACAGGCTCTCAAATGTCTTATTCAAGGGAGCCAAAAAGTCTGTTCTTATTTTTAGATGTTTGACACTAAAGAAATCATAATCTTGCGTTATTATGTTCAATTTTCTGCCAAAAGATTATCCCTAAATCTCACTATTTTTAATCTAGCACATTTAAACTAAATGCATATGAATGTTCATGTTGCTTTTAACATGAAACAAATCAAATTCCTGAGATTTTCTAGAAAAATAACTGTGAAAAATGTTGTAAACGTAAAAGAAATGCACTGTTATATTTTCTTAAATGTCGCACTGCTTGGATGGTATCAAAATATTTTATTCTCAGGGTTTTTTTTTTTATGTGTAAGATTTTTTTCGTTTAGTCGGTAAAGACTATGTCTGTGTTATTTACAAAATAGTTTTCTTTCCAACTCAAACATCTGCCTGAAAGAATTCATGCTTTTCACTTTGACAAAACTATTTTTTCCTCGACCTCTGTGAGTCAGGCATCTTGTTGCTGTCAAACTGTAGAAATTAGTCCTTGTTTTGCTGCTGTCTGCTGTCATTTCAGTGTCAATTTGATGTTTTCGATTAGAGTTTCCTGATTGAAATACATTGTTTGTTTTGCAATATTAGAACAGAGCAACAACATTGCTCATTAAGCAAACTAGACTTGCCATCTGCTACACCAAGTTTGGCTGTTGTTTTCCTTTTTTTTCTTTTTAAATTTCCACTAAGATCACCACATATGATGTATGCTCCAGCAAGTAAAACATTCCACTGTGTTCAGGAAAATAGTGCAGTAAAATCAAATGCAGCATAAATGATTTACAAAGAGGACCCCATTGTACAGGCCTGCTGCTCTTAAGATGTTGCAAACACTGCAGGATATTTATCTTTGCAGGGCTTGAAGGACATTTCTGGACTGGCAGAGGAGACAAAGAGAGTGTATGATATGTTGATCAAATTTTTGTTTTAGTTTGTTGTCTCCCTGCGGATCCCAATTTTTGCTTTAATATGATTTTTGCTCTTAATTCAGCTCTTCCCATCAGTATATATTTCCAAATAGAGCATGCTACTGCTGTTAATGCCCCTCACTTTTGTTAACTTCATCCTTTAAGCCCCTTTTAATAAAATGCTCCTGCAGTTATTACCAACTGATTGACATTTGTGCTTAGAGGAATTTGCTGTAAAGCGAAAGGCGAGGATAAATTAGCAGATCTAAAGGTTGGCATGAGTTTGAATGATTGCTCCTGCCCTCTTTGCAGCCCACATTTAGTAGTTGTACTTCTTGTCCCTCGTGCATTCCAAGTGTTTTTTCATTACAGCCAAAAACCGAAAAGTTATGAGTCTAAAAAGGACTGAGCAAACACTGTAACAAAGACGAGGGCTGCATAAGCTATCAGCTCTTTCAGTGAAATTACTGTTGAAGTGCAGTTTGCTGCTGAACCAGAAAATATCAGCCCATGAGATGTTTTCATTGACCCTCAGGTCTCCTTTGGTCTCTGCTGCATTTCTCCCCAGCAGTGTGTGCCTTTTCATCGGGAAAGTCACTGTCATTTTCCCCCTCTGGAAGCATTTTCCCATGCAGGCCTTTGGCAGGACAGCCAGAGAAACCTCCCCGGACCCCCTTAGCTCTGCTCTGTTTATAGCCTCAAAGTGCCTTTAAACAGAGTGTGAATATATACAATATATGCATAGGCATTTATGAGTTTGTGTGCGGAAATATGAGAATGTAAATCATGCTGTTTGTGTGTGTGTGTCATAATAACCTTCCCTTTTTTATTCGTACCTTTTGACCTTTTGCTGCTGCTGCTACTTTGGGTGTTTTTCAGCTTGCACTCACATGAAGCCTAATTGCACAATGTAGAGGTGTGTTTTGAAAATTTCTTACGGATTTTGATGTTTCGCTGCTTTATTTTTTCAGATCAGGCTTAAGGCATTTCAAATAAGAACTGCTTTGAAAGGAATACTTCAAAATTGTAGGATATATTCCTCTTTCCTGTGTCACAGAGGGTTGACTAAAAAGATCAACAGCCTGCTACTTTCATGTTTGTAATGTAAAGATGCACAGGTTAGTGAGAGAAAACAGAAAAAAAAAGCTAGCCTGGATCATCTCACCACTCTAAGGGCTCATTCATTAACAACATTTATTTTGTTTGTTTAATTAGTACAAAAAGTTGGAGTGTGAAAATAACTTTCCCCTTTTTTTCTGCTAGATTAATTCATGGTACAACCCTGTGACCTCCTGAAATCTCCGCTAGATGGGACTTTTTGTTACCATCTCAGAGAGCCAGCCCGTCGCCTGTTGTTGAGCTAAGCTAAGCTGGCTGTGGTCTTGTATTTATCCCACAGAAATGGAAATAAATCAAAACTTTACAGCTTTTAGACAGAATACTGGTCTCGCCCTCTTGCATCTAATTTGGTCGAGCTCTTATCACAGCACTTCCTACTCATCTTGATTAGCTGGCAACCTCTAAACAGCTTCAGTCTGAAATCCAAGTAAGTAGCATTAACTGCAGACTTAATAACAGAAATATTTATAATTATAATAATAAGGGGGGGTTTAAAAAGGTGCAGATGTTCATCAGGGTTTTCTTCACATGTTTTGTCTGCCGTTGTAAACATGTAGACAAGATAATTTCCCTGATCTCTGCTTACCTTATGTTTTCTGCCTCATCTAAAGCAAAAGTAAAAGGACTATTTTTAAATAATTTAAATGCTCCTGGGAAGTAAATTTCAGACAAACGGGGGATTTAAGGGAATTTGAGGGACACATGAGGATTTGCTGGATCTTTAAAGAAGTATATCTGCACACTGTCCATCATTAATTCACATCTCATTCCGAAACTCCATCCAAAAATCTATTTAAGTGGTCTTACTGCTTGATAATTTCATACACATCTGCCCACAGGCGCAACACTCCAGCTTTCTGGAAAGTGCTGCAGAAGTGCTGACACAGCCAACCTGAGCCCCTCGTATCTCACTTTCCTAATCTTCAGAGAGGTCAGTCTGTCCTGCCCTCTCCTCTCCTCCCAAAACGTCGTTCACTGCCTCCCTCCTCCAACATTCATTAGTCTAATGAGTTCAGCCACCGTTCACGCAGCCAATGTCAGCCGACAGTCACACTTATCAGCCCCACGGCCCTTATCCAAACAGCCACTCATTCAAAATGTGATCTGCATCCGACCGGATCGATACCACAAGAACAATCCTCACCATGACTTCCAAGGTGAAAAAGTAGAGATAAAAAGTAGAGTTTGTTACTCCAGATGTGAAAATGCAGATGCTCGCTATGTCATATGTCACAATCTAAATTAAAATCTAAATTAAGTAACATGAAAACAGAATCAAAACCCAGACAAATTTACTTGCAGTGCTTTTAAACTGCAACTCTCCGTCCTTAATTTACCACTATATCAAGTGGTGCGATTAGCTGAAGCTAATTTTAGGCCTTAATTCCTTTTCTTGGTTCTTTCTGTGCTTTCAAGGACTTTGGTGCTTGGATTTCAGCAGACAGCCCAGTTTGGTTATGATCCGTCTGGGGAGGAGAGGGAGCTTATTGTTGGTCGCCTCTTTTGGGATTCTGCTTTCACAGATAAGATAACCCTGGAAGACATGTTGCCTGCAAGTGTATTGTCTTCTATTTTCAAAGCCAGTCGATCATATCTGGGTCAGAATATTTGGCTAATTAGAGGGTGAAATAGTTTTTTTTCGTAATTCCACAACAGGGGGATGTGCCACACTGAGCATATTTTTCATAGACAATAAGACTGTGATTGTAGATCCCTGATGGGCTTTTATACCCCCATTTATAACGACATATCTTCTGCTCATCAGCACTATAATTTCCTGCAGAAATTGCGTTTAGGCACTTGGTATTCAATAGAGGATGTTTATCAGATTATATGAGCCTGTGCAGTCTGATTTGCATGTTTCTGAGGGGCTAGCGTCATGACTTCAGTGCTCACATTTGAAAGCAGGAAAGAACGGGCGAAGATTTGATTTTGTCTTTGAGCTCTCAGAGCATCCTATTCAAAAGAGCCTGAGTTCAAGATGTTTAATTTCTGCATCCCATCAGATATGCCCCGAGTGCAAATGAGATTTACACACATCCAACAAAAAGACGTCTAGATAGCACTAATAGAGCTCAGCACTGCTCCTTCCTCTTCGGCTCATCTGTATTCTGTGGAAGAAAACAGTAGAAACAAGCCTGAGGGCATTTTGTCTACTTAAGCAGAGCGGGTTGATAGAAAATAAAACAGATATTATTATAAAAAAAAAAAAACATAGTCTGTCTATCTTTAAGGCCCAGTGGCCAAAAAATACACAAGAACACAATGTGAACTTTAAGGTCAATACAAATAAGACCACGTGCAGGGACTTGAAGTTTTACTGACTAATCGACTAATTAACTTGTTGACTATCAAAACCACCTGTCGACTCTAAATATCATATTAGTTAATTCTATAGCTTTGGTATTGTGCAGTAATAAAGCAATAGCAAAGTCCAATCAGATCGCAGCTCAGCTTTGTTAACAGCATCTCTGAGCCAATCAAGGACTCAGCTTTTTCACCTACCTCTAGGTTGGTGCCACCCACATTAAATAATTATTTACTGCTTTTAATTAACCCGACTGATAAGAAAGCCCAAGCAGGAATAATGTTTGTTGTGGAGGACGTCATTGTTGTCAACGTTGGTGATACCATCTTATCCACCAACAAACCAAGGTGAGTTTGAGTCCTTTTGCTTCCTTCTTTATCATCCCTTTCTTTTTCCTTTTTCCAATCCCTTCCACTATTTCAGCAGAGGTCATGTGCTTGAACCGCAGCTCAGCATTCGGCATTCGACAGAGATGTATTCAATAGAAAGCAAAGTGTTGCATCTCCTCTGACGCCCCCGGTGTTTAACCTGTTTATTTGTTTTCTTTTGTTCCCCCTCAGGTACCCCATGGTCAAATAAATTGATAAAGAGAAAACATCACAGGGGTTTGATGTTTAAGGGGCTTTGCTTCAAGTATTGCCGTCTGCTCGTAAAGATAGAGTGAATCACTCTTGTATGTGCACCATTTAGATTCCAGATGGCTGGCGTTACAGACTGGACACTTTCGGTTTATACACTTCACTCCAAACTGCAGAGGACAGATTGAGAAATAATGCACATTATATGATATAATTTATATAATGTACATTAATGTGTTTACAGAAATGTGGGGAAATTGCATAAAAGGATGGATTGATGCAATTAGATACGATTTGCCTGGGAGGTGAAAACTGACTCTGTGATGCATTTTACACAAACCTGAAATGCTTTAACTCGATTGAAAATACCAAAATCCAAACTCATGAGGAATCAGCTTCATGAACACACAGATGGTGAGAGGAACAAGAAGAGAGACTGCAGGGAACATACTGAACTTGAGTTTCTGGAGACTTCTGAGTTCAGTGAGAGGCTGAGCTGAACACACAGACACACACCCACACATGGTCAGACCATCGATTGCTAGCTACGTAGCTTACAGCTAACCTCTGTGCTGATGACATGTTGGCTGTTTGGGGCGAATAAACACAAACAGTCTGGCAGCCAAATTTGCACAAAAGGTACCAGGCAGAAATTTGCTTCTTCTGTCTGAACACAAAAATGTCTTTTGGCTCTGTCAGGCTGAGCTCTGAGGTAACGTTAGCATGCAAACATGCTCACAGATGACAAGCAGGAAGAACTTCCACCAACTTTGTTTAGCACGATTTTCAATTTTTTGAAGTAGCACTAAACACAACTGAAGATGTTGAGTGTCGTTACTATGCCACAGATGAAAAACCAAAGTTTCTGACAAATTTTGATATGATGATGTTTCTTCATAAATAAAAATAAGAATTACTGCATTTATTTAAATTCATCCTGAGGGGAGCATGAATGTGTAAGTAAAATTAATAGCAATACAGGCAGGAGTTGTGAAGAAATTCCCCTTACAACTTTAAAGATAAGCCTTTTTGTAACCCAAGACACAATTTTGTTTAAAAAAAAAATTACAAAACATGACACAAAAAAACTTAAATTCCCAAAGCTTAGTATGTTAGTTTGTAAGAATGTTTTTTTGTTTGTTTGTTTGTTTGCTCAAAGCAGAGCACAAAGCTAAAAGAGAGAAAATTAAAAAGACTTTAAATTTTAACAAATTTGGACATTGACCTTTTCAAATGTGTTTTCAAAGATGCATTATCAGCGTCATGGAGTATCAAGCAGCATAAACTTTTAACTGAACTGAAAGTCTTCATAAAGTAAATGGACCGACCTTACATGCAGCATACTGCTTCTTTTACCCAAACTGACAAAGTGCTTTACAATTTGCCTCTCATTCACACCCTCACACATAGATCTGGCTATTCACTCTGCCCTGTCCATGACTTCCCAGCTCTCCTTGCTCACACCAGGTAATGACTGAGATTCCTTCATACAGTATATTGAATGGATATAAAAAAGGAAAATACAAGTCATTTGCTGCTCACTCGCCTCTTCACCCTTGCATCCCTGGAGAATGACTGTTTTCCAATATAAAACACTCTGGGAGGACTGAACTTTGGAGAAGCTGCATTCTTTCATCAAAGTTAGACTGATAGAAAAAAAACCCCTCCTCACTAAGCAAGTCAAATGAAAGAGACGGCTTTGCAAGTGTGCCTGCTGTTTACTGTCGTATCATCCGATTGTTAAAATTGGAAAAACTTTCAATGAATGAAAGCAACAATTCTGTGAAACTTAAACTCACGTCCTATTTTTTTTAACAGTTTTATTGAATCCAGGACCATGACATGTGTTCCAAACATACAAGCCTATGGTTCAATCTCAAGCAATAAACGTGAAAATAAACAGAGTGAAATTCTTTCTGTGGAAATAAAAATGTTACAGGCTTTTGTTCAGTGCTGTGAAGGACATATTTTCCAGGCTCACAAGCATTGTTTCTGTTGGAATAGGACGAGAAGGGGTATCCGAGGGAACAGGATGAATATTTAATCAACGTTACCTTGTTGGCATCCGCTATGCCATTTTTTTGCAAAGTTGCAAGTTAGTATTTATTTCTACAAGCACAGCAGAATGAAAGTTGAGCAGTTTCTGTGGTGGATTTTATTGAATATTTCCTGTCATTTAGGGCTGTTGTGCAAAGCACCTTTCAAAATATCATTGTTCTTGAAAAATAACACAAGTCAGACAACTAACTTTAAAGGTTAAAGTAACGTTCTTTCATATGCTTGTCTTTGTCAGGACTTTGTCAGGTAGCTGAGTAGGGCAACAAAGAGAATAAACAGCAGCAAAAACACTAATATAGATGTATTCACAAAAACATGACAGTCACCTCTGTTAATCCTTAAACCAGTTATGACAAAAAAGTGGATTATGCATTACATAGCTTCAATATGTCTAAATTTTTTCCTGCAAATGAAGACCTAGAGCAGCCATTCCTGACCATACTGCACCATCTGACCCTGAAACACAGCGTGTGTTTGCGCTGCAGCTGTTGTTCAACATATAGCCTTTTTATCCATAAAGTGGTAGAGAAGCGTCCTCCATTTTCTGGCCCAGTAGACAGATGGTGAGTTACTTCTGTGAAGCATAATCTCCCAGCAAAGCTGAGATAAAACAAGTTTAATACTGTAAAATCCCAAGGTTTTAACCCTGCTCTGATGATGACACACATATGGCTCAACATCTGGGGGAAGGGGGTGAACAGCAGCTGACCAGACGTCATTTGACAATTTAGGTAACTTTAGTACTGCCACCACAATGATGATGATAATGAAGAAGATGATGATGATATTATTATTAATGCCGGATCATTGTACCATGGCCATTATTATAATAGAATTAATACAATAATAATAATAATAATAATAATAATAATAATAATAATAATAATGAATTAATAGAAGAAAATGAAGATAATACAGAAGACTAAAAAATGGCTGCATAAATGAAATTTGCTAAATGAAATCACAAAAATTCAATTTAATTAAAAAATGTAATTTAATTTATTTTAATTAAATTAATAACTTAATTTTCCTGCTTGGTAGATTTGAAATGTTTATTCTTCTTATTTAGATACCTGTAGTGTGTGAAGTACATCGGTTATCTGCAAATACTATAAAACCATCAGTTTATATACAAAAACATGTAATTCTAGTCAACTCGTGCAAAAGCACCTAGTTTTGGTCATGTTAAACAATACTGTTGAAAAGTTAATATGTTACATGTGAAATGAACACATTGCACTTATGCCCTTATCCACGTTTTGCAAAAATGTCTCTGTGCTTCATCATAATTTTATTTTCCATTGGTGGATTTCAATCTTTTTCTACTTGTACTGTGTAACTTCTCTTAGGTTGGTTTTTTTTTTTTTTTTGCATTAATAGATGTTAAGCACTTTGAGCTGTATTTTAAATATGAAAGGTGCTGTAAAAAAATAAAGATTATTATTATTGTTATTAAACTGTAAGCATTTGTTTGAGGTGACCAGGCTGTTTGGATTCAATGATAGCACCTCCACAGTGCTGCATTTATGTGCTGTACATGGTCATATAATCCTTTATCTCCTAAATCGCACTGTATTTACACTGTTACATTCAGTGTATTATAAAGGCAGACAGGAGATCTGCTTTTATTCATTGCTAAATAGAAAATTGTTCTGTGTAATGGCAGTAATAATGTTTCTTTCACTGTGATAGAAAGTGGGGTCAAAGTTAGCTAGAGGATTTGCAGTGAAAATGGCTTTGAAAAGAAAAAGATTTCACAGGTTTTCTGCAACCTTTTCATGTCTTCACTCTCAGTAGCTCCCAGTGGCATCAGAAACATGAATCAGCAAACACAAGCAGCTCAAACTGATCAATAACAGTTGTTGGGGTCATTAAGTGAATGTTGTGTGATGCTGGTAACAGCATATCAACCCACACTCAAAGTTCCCTCTGTATTTTTTTTCCTCTGGTAACGGTACAAAGGAGTTTTTTTATTTGTTGTTAAGTTTTTATTAGCAGGTTTCTGTGGCAGTAAATGTCAAGAAATGCAACTAAAGAAGAAGACTGCAAACTATGACACATGAAGATGAGTAAGCTGGTTTCAACATACTTTCAAAAGGTTGGTTCGAAAATGATTTATGAGTAAAAGCATTTAACCTGTTTGTTAGAAGTGGAGGAAACACTCGATACATCTTGGTGAGAGAAACAAAAAGTAAACACACAGTTCACAACAGGGCTTTCACTTGCCATCACTATAAGTTTAAATACTGATGTGACCACAGTCAGGAGTAAATGTGAAACCATTATCAAATAAAAGGCAGCTGAGTAAAAGTTCTTCAAATCGGTGCAAAATCTCCTTTTGGCTTAAATCATGTTTTTACAACACGATTCAAGGTAACTTATGACCTTAAGTTAATAAGCACATTTCCTCTGAACCCTAACAGTGTTAATTTAGCACACTTTTATACCTTGGAGCATGGTCAGGCTTTCTGCAGGAAATAATGTGGGAAAATGGGCTCTAAAAGCAGCTCGTACCTTGCAACCATTATTTGAATGTTGCTGTTTTAGGTGCATTCAGTGGAAATAATGGCTGCTGCTACATGCTAGTTCTCCTTCACTCTCAGCAAAGATTTTTCAGATCTAATAGCTTAGTTGATTATTTTCTTATTTCCTTGAAGACATCAGGTCAGGGGTTACTTAAAAGCCTTCTAGGTTTTTGTGTGTTCATGTCAAGCTTATGGCTTCATACTGTGCCTTCTGCCTGTGACTCCCATTTGAACTTCAGCAGTCAATAGCATGTTCATTCTTTTAATAAGTATGTGAAGATGTCAGTCACTCCTTTAACCTTACCTTCACTTAACAAAGAATTTAATTTCAGAGTGTGTAAGAGTGGAAACACAGGCAAGTTACAGGTCTTTATTCCAACAACCTTTTTTTTCACATAGTAGATTAAATAAAATTTAAAGACCTCTGTGTTATATTGAATATTCTGTTTGCAAACAGCAGAAACTTAAACCTTCCAGCCTTTGGTGTAGATAAATTCAGGACAATGCACATTTTTACAGTGCTAACTTCATCAGACCAGCCGCTTTGTAGCTTAAGTTTCTCATCTCTTACAGGAAAGCAAATATAAAAACAATTTTTCTACCAAAATGAGAAAGATGAGCTGTGTCACATAAATATAAAGTATATGAATAACACCATTGCTACACATGTAAAATTACACATGCTCTTACTTGCACTTAAATGTCAGAAGTGACAGTCATACAGAAGCATGTTTCCTACCAGCAAACATCCCCAGATAAGAGGTGAATTATAGGAAGGAAGCTCCAGAGCTGGAAAAGAGAAGACATTTATAGCTCTATCATGGAAATGGATTTCACTATTCATTACCCAGAGGACTGATGACATGACTTTTAATGCTGGATCATTGTACCATGACTTATTCTATCCATCTTGCCTCTCAATACTGTATAACTGTACAGCAATGAGATGTCTTGCATTGCAGCGTCTTTGTCAGTGTACAAATTAACAGCATTATAACTTGTTTTTTGACAGCAGCATTAACCTGAGCGAGGAGATTCGGCGAAAAAAATCAGCTTTAAAAAAATGATTCACGTCATGATCATCTCGGTTTTAGTCAGTCACCGTTTTCATTCGTCAGCTTTGGATCTTTCCAGCAATTCATTCCTGCAGTCAATCCGCCTTTTCTTCAGCCTCCACGACCACTTAAAGCAGCTCTGAAATGTGTTGCTGTGTGAAAGGATGTGAGCTGGATTTCCAGGAAAGGTTTTTGAGAAAGCAGCAGATGGACCTGACAGTGAATCAGACTTGGTGGCGGTGGTGATAGTGGCGGCGGTGGTGGTGGAGGGGAGGAGGCGGGTGAGTGCGGCATCACACAGAGGGACACAAGGGGGGGATGCAGAGGAGATGAGAAGGGAGACGTGAGGAACGGAA
>JAPZDZ010000024.1:7114690-7149999 GCA_029783805.1 Acanthurus tennentii | reverse complement strand
AGATAAACATCTTTGTTACATATGCAACAAAGGGCAAATAATAAACATAAAAATAAACAACTGTGCATAGCTTAAGGCTTTACAATTACCCCTTTAGTGTGAGAAAATGCTATATAAAGAACAATTAATTGGGGTAGAAGAGTCACTTTAGTATGTTTTTGATGATCTTGCCATATGAAAGCTAGCACACTAATGAAATTAGCCTCTTGGCACCGTGTCTTCCAGTCTTGATGGCATGGACATGAAAAAAATGATGCCTATAGAAGCTGAGAGTTTTTACAGACAGTATGTTTCAGTGTAAGTTTAGTGCAAAACATCATAATATAAAGTTAAAGCAGATACCGATCTGCAGGACTAAATCAAGATAATTACAGCAGCTGCAGCAGACTCATGTCGATTCAGTGACTCAAAGTACTGAGAAGCTTATGTATGGATGCACTCAGTCAGACAGACAGACAGAGACATAGACAGATAGACAGACAGGTCCTTTCAATCAATTCTAGGTCTGCAGCAGTCAATTTTCAAGTATAAAAATTATTTTTGTCCTGCAAAAGGACTTTAGCCACTCAGTCAAGCCTTGTGGCTGTGATTGAGTGGTTGGGACTAAAAGGGCGATGTGGAATGATAGGAGCGTAATTGATTGCTTTTTCTTAAAAAAAAAGTTTATTTCTGGAGAAAAAAAAAAAGTCTGTTTCTTTTAGCTCTCCAATATGCTCAACCACTGAACCATCCTGATTTTACCTCCCATAACCCCGACTGTGAAAGCAGCTTCAGGCTGTGCAGGTTAATGCCTATAATATTGCTTTTTTGTGAGGTCATACATCATTTACAGCAGTATTGTGTAACTATTTTGCCTTAAAATTACAGCTTAAAATCATTTGTAAAAGGGTTAATTGGTGTCTCAGTGGCAGTCACCTTTTGCCCTGGTTGTAAGTCATTACACTAGGTAACTTGGATGAGCTGGTAGGAAATCCTTTTAAATTGCAGTGTTAAAAAAAAAACTTGCTGCTGTTAAAAACTTAGTGGTCACTTCACTAAACTCACCACAAGTTTTAGTTTGTGAAAGCTGTTTTGCTAAAGATTTCTCCCTGAAAAGCAGCGTGTCCCCAAAACCCTTTGGCATATGGAAGTGGCCTTTTAAAACTTTTCTTCACTTTACTTGTTTTATTTATCAGCTCCCAGTGAGAAACAAGTTCACAGACACAAGGACAAAGGTTGTACTGAGAAAGGAGCACGATAGCAACTGTTTTTGTTGATAGAAATGTTCCCATGATTCACATAAACTCTGTGGCAATCAATGCATTGAAAGGTTCACAGTGCAGCTCACATCCTCATCTTTACAGCATTGTTAATCTAAACTCTGTTTAACATTAATATTTAGTACAGAAAAAAGGATGCTGACGACTCCTGGTGGATATTATTTCTCTAACTTTAAAGACTACAATATTGGACATAAGCTGTCAGCCTGCATGTTCCCAAAGCATCACCAGCTGCCTGTGGTGGAGCACACAGAGGTTTTAGCTTTCCGTACATCAGAGCTACAGGAGGATGAGTCTGGCAGGCCATCGCATAATTATTTCCCTAAAAGTACGAACACACTTTGTGCCAGTTGGCATCAGCTTTTTCAGTAATAGCCTTTACATTGACTTAACCTATCAATCTCCAAAAAATGGCCACTTTGCTGCTTTTATTTATATCCACAGTTAACATCAGATGTAGTGAGCAGACTTTTATTGCTATCCTGATACTAAGAAATGACTTTGTGGAATCTGGTGGTCTTTATTTGTACTTTAATTAAGGGAATATTGTGCTTATACTGCAAATTCCAATGCTATGAATGCAAACACATAAGAAACAAATATTTATCATCCAATACAAAAAAAGTAATTTGTTGAAAATTTTATTGTTATTCACTAATTTTAGTCCTTCTTAGCTGAGATGATGTTTTACACTTATACGTTTTTGTAACTGGTTCAATATACTGTAATCCATCACTGTACATGCAGTCTAGTGGTGCGTTTGGTAAACATCGAACATCTCTCAGGTCAGGAGGCTGAAACTCCTTCCTCAGCGGGTTTATGAAGCCAGCTGTGTTACTTTCCTCACTTGACTGCTTTGTCTTATTGGAATCAATGGGAGACCAAGGTGGTTCACTCACTCCATTAATTTAGTATCATGAAACCGCAACTTTGTACAAACCCTGATGTAATACATACCAGACAGCCCTGCACTTGTTTCGCTCTAGGAGACCATGGGAGACTAACTCCGTATTAATGTCCATCCTCTATTGGGTGGAGGTACTGTAAGGGATTTCCTGATTTAAATGAGACTTCAACCTTGCAAATCGATGAGCATCAACAACCCACCCACCCCATTCCCCCCAACCCGCCCACCAACAACATCCAACACTGTGGGCTGAAACGCATCACGGTTTAAATTCATGGTACATGAGTCAATAAGCTATTTGAGATTAGGCTCCATTGTTGGCCTCACTGGATAAAAGATGAAACAGACAGACTGCAAGGCAATTTCAGTTCACTTGCATTGCAGTTTCTTATGAATAAAATGTCACAAAAAAGCTATTTGTCTGCACTACGGGCTTTGTTTTTGACCACTGCTGGAAGTAAATTGAAAATATTCAAAATTCACGCACACAAACACGCACACACACACGCACACAGGCATACACACATACATCAAAGAGTAAAGCCAGCAACCCCCTCTACCACTATATGTATTTTTTTATGGAAATATAAATTGGAACCTAAAAATTTATCCAACATTGTTTCTCCCAGTGAGAAAAATCTAATCTGATCTGATTGTAGTTAAATACATTATCCCAGCATTAATTATGAGCCTCCCTAATCTGCATAGTTTAAGCTTTGCTGTCTCAACTTCAATCATTTTTCCATTTTTTTGCAAAATATTTTGCATTATAAATATATACTTTGCATTATACACAAGCATACACTCCTTTGTAAAAAAAAAATATATAAAATCAACATATTTCAGCTTTATTCATTTGGAATTTAACCTATCTCAATGTTATGCCTTTGGCACATGAATTCATTATCATGACTATAGTAACAAAGGCTGAATAAAAACTAATCAAGGATAAACATAATAACAGACTGATGCCGCCAGCTGCACATGAAACTGTGTGAAAAAGGTGACATAAAGCCAACACTTTCTATTTGTCTCTGTGTGAGGCATCAATCATTCTCACCCTCAGGGCCAAGGTCATCCATCTGCCTCTCTACCTTTAGCCATCGTCATGTCATTTGAAAACATAAAGTATTGAATTGTCCTGCATTTCTATTGCAAAGTGGACGGGTTTTCACAAGCAAGAAGCATTAAATGTAGAGGAGATTCAAGCAGTATAGCATTTTTTTTGTTCAGTACCTTGAAAACATTAATCAAAATTCACTAAGATGTTTTGGCCAAACACATAAGCATCGTTTATTGGCACTGGACATAAAGTGCAATGGACAATTGTCTCAAATGGAAGTAATTCAAGAGGATACTAGTTAAAGGCTTAAGAGGACAATTGTCCCCATTGAGAGTACTTCTGTTATAGATGGAAGGACCCCTAATTGTCTTCACACAAGTACAAGAAATGGGATAGCAAGAAAGAAAGAAAGAAAGAAAGAAAGAAAGAAGCATGATTACAAAATGTAAAATAACAATAAAAAATAACATAAAAATAACAATGAAAAGTAAAAAACACATAAACAAACAAAATTTACACTGCATACACCTCACACATTTTATTGCACATGGTTTTGGTATGGAGCTGCAACCACGTCTTGATAAATGACTTGAGCCAATTAATTTCTCTTGGGATGGATGCCACTTGAGGTCCCCCTCAAAGAAGGGTCACAATGCAACAAGTCTTTAAAATGAAACAACCAAACGCAATATTTGCTCATGTTTTCCACAGTGTCGTCAGATCTAAAGACCTTATCAGCAGGATGAGATCTTACAGCATTTCAAGGTTATAGGTATATTAAAAAAACATGCGTGTGTCACTGAAAACAGAGAGGACAAGCTTGCTTGTTTGCATGTTCCTGTGCTTTTCACATGCTGAAAATTGTACATGAGAATGAGCGTGTGTGCCTCTGTTTTATTTATACACTCCTCACGAAGTATGTCAGCTGTGATCGCACAACATGTACAACTGTGAAACTCCGCAGCACCTATTTTGCTCTGAAGAAGAAGCTGTTCTCCATTTGCTCGTTCTATTCCATTAGTTCTATCAGCTGTACAGAAAAAAAACCCTTTCTCACATCATCCCACTGTGTCTAATCGCATCACTGTTGTTGTCATTTCACACATTTGTGTACTTTAATGTGAAATACAATTAGAGAATCATCGTCATCAGCTTTGCAAATGAAGCCAGTGCACTCGACAGCTGGCTCTTCAATGGCCTTTTTCCATTAGCAAAAGTGGAGCAAAAAAAAAAAAAAACACAATAGCATGAGTTTGTAATTCTATTGGTTTAGAAATTTGATTCTAAATTTTTTTTTTAAATGAAGCTTGTTTTTTTTAACAAGATAATTAGTAACAGTTTTAATTATTCTTCACATGAGGTTTAACATATTACTCACCAGTGCCGAACCTCTCATCCTGCATTACTTCTCCACTGTGCTGGTTAGGCTGCTGTTCTGTTAAATGGCTAGTTTTCTTGTCATCATTGTAGCAATAAAGTCATGAGTCTCAATGAAAAGACACTCTCATCTAAGACACTCTGCAGCAAGAATTTCTGCTCCATTCATTCTCTGAGCATCCTTTTCAAATTAGTTCTCAGTCATCAACGTGAAATGAATGACCACAGTCCATCTAGTAGTTGAACTAGTCTATGATAAAAAAACAAATATAAAGCCACCATGCTTATTTCACTTATTTCACTTATTGTTCTAAATGTAGCATCTGAAGGTTTTTGCTGTACTTGTGTGGTTCTCTCTACTTTTGGTTTGTATCCACGTGGTTGAATGCACTTATTTCAAGCACTTTGGATAAAAGTGTCAGCCAAATGAATGTACTGTCATGTAATGTAATGTAGTACGACGAATAGCTCTTGAATAGAAAACCCTGTAAATTAATGTGGATCATTCTGCAAGCTGAACCACAAATATATCTGCAGCCTGTTTTTAATGAAATTTTTAAATAAAGGCTTTGAACATTTGCTTTTCCAAGCTACGGAGATAACATAAAATGATTGTTCTATCAAATGTTTTAAAGTGCAGGTATTCCACAGCATCTTTATACACCCTAGATATTATGTCCATGTACTATTATGATGAATGCCTTTTTGTGGAAGCAGCTGTGATTGTCAGGCTAAGAAAAGCAGGTTCCTGCTGACAGGGCTGTAATTTTCAAATATGCATTGATATATCCATAAACTTGTGCTGTGGGGAAAAAAAGCATGTTGTTGTATGTAATATTGCCCATCAGGGTGTAATAATAGATGAAACACAAACGCTTCCTGAGAAAAACAATTAGAAAAAATACCAAAGCTAAAAGGAAATAAAAACACATAAAAACACAATAACAAATACTCAGATGGGACTTGGAGGAACAGAGAATATATTGCTGGGGTTTTAGGACTTTGACAGCCTGGCAAAACAAACTGTTGCTCATCCTGGCTGCAAATCCTCCAACCAGATGGCTGTGAAAGAAAGAGGTGGTGGGAAGTGTGAGAGAGGTCCTGATAATGCAAGAGGCTTCGCAGATGCAGCATTTGAAATCTCCTGAATGGAGGGCAGCGGGGTCTGAATGATGCCGTTTGCTCTCCTTGTTATGAGCTGGAGGACTCAGGATCCGAGGCGTTCAGGTCCTTTTTGCAGTGGGTCTGTTTCTCTTTGATATGAGAAAACACAAGCCTCACATATCTGAGCTCCAGGAGTTGTGGAAAAATATTACTTACATGTTGGCTGTGATGTCAACCTCTTTTAAATAGAAAAATAATAATAATGCCAAAATAGCTTTGGACCGGCAGTATTAAGAGCATTTGAGGTTTTCATACAAAGTTTTTTTTGTAATTCAAAGGTATTCAACAAAATTTTTGTTGAATACCTTTGAATTGCAATAAGCATCCTTGAATCTGCATTTTATTTTTTAATTTTACATAATTGAGTGTTCACCTAGGAAAATGGTTTTCTTTTTTAAATGAACATGCAGACTAGATGACCTTGTTCAGGATTGTATATCCATTAAAGAGGAGACAGTGCTCAATAGTTACACAAAAAAGTTCAGAGGAGTGACTGTCTGGTGCTTTTTTTTCTTCTTTATGTTTTTGGTTTTTGGAATTTTTATTTCTGTAATGGAGATAGTTAATCAGATGTACAGCACGCTTGCAAAAAAAAAAACATTTAACCATCATCCTTCTTCACATGTGACATAGAAAAGTTTCATTTTAGAACGCATTACTCCCAATCTACTCTCTAGTGTAATGTCTTTTATCTGCTCTCGGTGGTGCAAATAGCTATAATGGATTTATTTTTTTGCCTCTGAAGCTGGAGAGCAAAAAACACTCACATGTGACTGTGAAAACACCCAGTTAGATTAGTTGTTTTTATCCCAGTGGCCACTAGGGGCAACAATGTGCCCAATTCCACTTGGGAGGAAACTTTGACGAGCTACCCAATGATGAGATTTTTTTTATGTGATTCTTTTGTCATCATTAGTGTTTAGGTACAGTCAAACTTAAAGGAAGAGAATTAACTGGCTGGTTTAAAAAATGTGCATCTGGTCATCTTCCAAACCTCTGTTCAAAAACATGGCACCGCCACTTGCCTGAGCTTTTCTATAGGACTTTCATCAACTGTTGGGAGTTTTAGAGTTCACTTCTTTTTTACTTTATTTCAAAACCCTAACCCACAATATAAATATTCAGACACATTTACATAATATTAAAAAAAAAGTTGCCATCACAACATTTTTTAATAAAACTTCTGTTGATTGACTATAAAAATGTCCATGAAGTTCCTTAAAATTCACTGTGAAATTCATCCCTCCTACATTTCACCGTAACATGCTGTAACAAGCTGATTTTTAATGACTGGTTTCGCAGCAAGGGATCAAATTGAAAAGGATCAATGAGCCTGGTAAACCAAACCTCCCTCTACCTGACTACATTTCCATTTAGAAAAAATACACAACAGAATTGAAAATTGGATGAGCAAAAAAATGAGCCTCCTAATGAAATTCAAGGGTTCACTGCGACACTCCACTTGCTTCCCTTGATGAAGAGACACACTTTGATGGGAAGGTGAAATAATGAGAACTGGGATGCTTGAGAGGTGGGCCTGCTACATAATTGGGATGGGCATATTCAATCAAAATACACTTCTATTCAATTTCCACACTTGCTGTCTTACCTCGCCTGTAATTTCTTTTGATTGGCACCAGTCGGAAAAAGGTGGAGGGGGCAGACTGTTTCCCTCTCATCAGAGAGGGATGGTCAGTCTGCATCAGCTTGGATATAATTAGCCAAATCACTTCAGTGACCTCTGAAAGTCATTTTGTGTTTGGACAAGATGCGACTGACTGGAAATTACACGTGCTCTTATTCTGATGGGTGCGAGTCTCGCTGCGCAGGACGTGACACATTATATCTCCTCTGTTGATTACTGTCTGGCTTTTACAGCAGCTAAAAGACCAAGTTTGTGTTAAACTGAGCTAAATCAGGATCCTGCAGAGAAGCTTCTATGCATGTGATGCTGCTCAGAGCATCAGATGAGTCAGGTGAACTGCATCTTCGCTTCACATAGTCACCGTATGAGCTCTAATACCATCTAATATAAACAACACTGCAACCAAGGTCTCAGATATTACAAAAAATTTAATCAGCATCTCTCTGGCAGGGTCTCAACTGAACATTATGAACTTTACAGAGCTGACAGGTTATTGTATTGCCTCGGATGAGACAGCAAGTTGCTGTTTCCACCCACTACTTTGGAAATAAACTATTTAATTTATTTGTAATAAGTGCTTGAACCCCTGTTAGTCACATCCATTGAAGAATATTTAGATAAAACAACCCGAGTCATTATTTTTGATTATGCTGCCTGTCCAGAGAGGTCACCTACATTTGTCTTTCTGACAATCATCACTGATGACCATCATTAAAAACTCAAAGAGGTAAAAGCCACCATGGCAAATAAAACCATGCAACCACTTTCATCAGATAATAAATGTGGATTTTCTGTTATGTTTAAAATGCAGGACACTGATCAAGGATCGGATTTAGGACAGAAAAACAGGATAAGGGCTCCACTGCACCAATTTATGAGACTTCAAAAAGGCATAGAAAGGTTATTAAATGTAAGAGTGGGCACATGCAAATTCAAAACACACAGAGTACACAAGGGGAACAAAATAGCAGTCATATAAAGCAATGAAATGCCATAACACTGGAAAATAGAGCCTCAAAAAGGGTACACAATGACAACACCCTTCTCCACTCTTTTTGATTTTAGTCTACTCATGAAATGATTTACAAACTTGTTTAGGTGTTGATATGTTTATTCAGATTATGGACCAAGTTTCACAAAAAGGCCATTTAAAATGAAAATTGCAATATCATGTATTTCAAATGATACATGTTTCCTTGAAAATGTTGAGTTCAGTAGGCCACTGAAGTACAGAGACACTCACGCACCTTTATTATTATAAAACCCTGGGAAGATTAAACCTCAGATTTTCTTGAATACAACATGTTGTTGTACACTGTAGGTCTCCACGGACATTAATAAGCTCTGCCATAAGTTCCCTACTGTGTGCCCTATTGTGTCTGATCTCAGCATGGAGGAAATGAAAAGGAGAACCTTGAGCGCATTCAAGGAAACACCGCCTACTGTTATATGTTCCTTTGGACATGCCGGGAAAAAAGGGACCACATATAACAAAGACTGCACGGGAAAAAAAGGATAAGCAAGGTCAAAAAAAAAAAAAAAAAGACAGATGGTTTGAAAGGAGAACAGTGGAGGTCATTTATGTCAGCAACTGAGAACTTATCAGCTTTTCATGTCCTTCCCAGGTTTAATCACACCGACACACACCTTGATTCGTGTGACTCCTTAAACACTGCTGCCGTGCAACCCTTACAGCTCACGCTGACCTGCTTCCCTGCTCTCTTTGAATAATGTAGAAACATCTCGAACACCAAATCAGCAAGTCCAATTGACTGTTATCTGACTTCCTGCTGCGGTCGCCCAATTACAGCTTGGCAATCATAACTCTCACACACTCACACACCAACTGTCACTCATGTCGGTGACCCAAATGAAAGAGAAGTTTTATTTCATTTCCTGTGAGGAGAGACATAATTTACATGTACATTATGTGGTTGTATAATACCATTTTCAAATGCTAATAATTTATCTATTCAGGGCCAACTATTGATGAAAGGTCTCTTGGGTAATAGTCCATGTGCTGCTTTGGTTACTTCGATAAAGAAAATGAATAATTTCCTGTAAAGTTCCATCAACAGATTTAGCATTTAAAAGAAATAGTGAGTTACATAAAACCTTTAAATGAGTATCTGCATTTCAGTGAGGCCACAGCAATATTATGTTCAAATCTTCAAATTTGCTTTAAAAAAGACATTTAAAAACTATTATAAGTCTATAAAAACTTAATAAATTCTGTTCAAGAGGTTCTGCAAGCATAGTTTAAAAACCTAGCTTTGTAAAACTCCATTATGCTTTACAGGACACAAGATTAAAAAAAACTCTCTTAACCCTGAAAGATAAATGTTTGTCTTTTTTTGCCTTAAAAAATAAAATAATTAGAATTTGGAAATAAAAAGTAGGTATTTGTTTAATAGTGATATTTGTATATTTCATAAAAAATATGGCAGATGCTTGCACAGCTGGCTGGAACTGAAGCATAACCTGAAATAAATTATGTTGAAGCTACCTTAAAGACATCTGGAATACATACACAGCTGTTTTCATTTGGTAACTTAAAATATTAACACTGTAAAGCAAAATTAAGGTAACATCAAACTCAATGTTTTTAAGAAAATGAAGAGAGAACCCAAGTTTTTCATTTGCACACACACTTTTTTTTCTAGTTTTATTGATCTAAACCAGCATTTGAAGATGAAAAAGGTACATTTCTTTACAGACCATGTAATCCTTCTGTTCATTAAAGAACAAATCATCATTAAACATGCTGTTTCAGATAAGGGAGTGATAATGCAACATTTCATTAGGATTTTTAGAATAGCAACCCAGTCGAGTGTGGACTACTGTCTGTGAAGTACAGCAATTAAACCAATTGTGTAGTGACTAAGAATTGTAATTTTAAAATGTATCAATGGAGCAGCTGCAAACTGCATCAATCACAAAGGTTTTTATAATGACCCAGTCAGTGTATCAAAGGTGTTATGCTTGATGGACGGATATCAGAGAGGGTCTGTCCAGATTCATTCTACCAATTTAATTTTGAAAAAACCAAATGACAAACACAAAGACTGCTGTCAGGCGATCTTCCCAGCACGTTAGACGTGGGTCAGCAGCTGCCCTGAATTCAAGTTTCATCTCTTCCGGTTATATCATCAAGTTCACACATTGTGCTCTAAATTTCAGCTTTAAAAACTCTCTGCTCTGGGCCCACAGGCAAAGGCAGGCTTTATGGGGAGATTATTTGGTAGGGTGACCCCTATGTGGGCCCTCACTCGCCCCATGGCCCACATAGATCCAATTATTATACAGTGGACAATACAGCTTCTGTTTTCTCAGTGCCTCTCTGTAACCTGACGGCAATGTAGAGTGTCTACTTGTTCTGGTTCAGGAGGGAACTGACCTTTATTTGTTTTGTATTCTAGTGGCATTCTTAGTCTTTAAAATACATTTTAGTGCACTTAATTAAAAGATTTGTGTCTAATTTGCTTGTTTACAGGATGGATTTTTTTGCCATTTTTACACAGTAAAATCTTGTTATTAACTGATAAATTCAGAACTGCAACATGGATTGTCCTTGGCATAAAACTGATGTTGCCGTTTGGAAAAATACTGAGCGAACGACTACCTCAAATGACTTCTTTCTTAGTGGTAAACTAGTAGTGAAGGGCAGTAATGGATGCCATGATGCTGATGTGGGCGTTTTATGAATAATCCGTCTAATATGTTCAGCCTTCACTTCCTACTGACACACACACATTTCTTCCCTTTTACTTGAGAGACTCTGGAAGGTACACACAGCACACCACAAGGTCTAAATACAGGCTACAAACTCAAGTTACAAAATACAGTTTTACATAGTAGAATGTGGTATTTTAGGTCTAAATTTTAAGCATATTTTAAGTTACGAGAATTTGTAACACATTCCATCTCCACACAGAATAGACATATTAGGCTATAATGTTGTTATAGAAGTGTTCTGGAAGGCTTAAAGCGATAAATTGTGAACTGCTGTTCCATTAAGCTTGTTACGCCCCTGCACACAGGTGGCAGGGGGGCACAGTTTAACACTGAATTCCAGTAGCTGGTACCTCTCGCTTGGTTGTTCATTCTAATAAACTCAATTAGCACGTTGGGAGCTAGCAGAGGTTCTTGTCCTTGTCACAGCACTGTGGAAATTTGCATAATGGCGGCGGAGGGGCGGGGATTGGACTGGATGGCACAGTGCACATCCTACATGGTAAAGGAATAGTTCAATAAAAAAATCAGCCATTGACCACTCATGCTGATGCTAATTTGAAGTCAGGTGAAGCTTCTTAGTTCTGAAAACATTTCTGGATCTTCACAGCAAAACTGTGCTTTCCCTTTAGTTGCCATGTGGATGAATGTTTAAAGCTTAGCTGCTTCAATTCAGATTTTTGCTTAAAAAGGGTCCAAAAAGCATTTTTCTAAACAGGTTTCCAGGGACTTGGATTTCACAGTCTTTTTTTTTCTGTAGTTTATGTTTTCAGGACTAAAAAACGTCAGACAGTAAGCCAAAGGGACTTATTTTTATTTTTATGTAAACTGTTCCTTTAAGATTTGGGGATTTTAAAAATTTAACTAGGTCTTATGACATGTCATCCAAAACACATCTAAATACAAAAGTTGTTAATATTAGCTCTGAATTGTGTGACAAAAAAAAATCTCCCCTGTCCCCAATTTCTCACTCTCTCCAAGTTTCAAGCCTTTTGCTTTCAAGTTGAAGGAGAGAAACTTTAAAAACCTGCTTTGCTTTCACACCTCAAACACTTCACTGCTGGAACTGGGTGCAATTTTCAGATTTCAGATTTTTTGAAAAGTTACAGAAACATTTTTTATATCGTGGCAGTGGCAATGCTCTTGCATGAGTTTTCAATTGTCAGATTCTATTTGCATGCATGTAATGTGGTGTTTACTCGTGTCAAAGATACTGCAAAAGACAAAATACCCATGTTTTGATGGAAAATGGAAGTGCTATTATAATCTCTAAATTACCCTTTGCAGTTAATGTTTTCCTCCAGCACTCAAACTGCATCTGCTGGCTTTGAAGGTGTCCAGTTTGTGGATGTAACATGTACATGATGAAGCACTGGGATCTTTGAAAAACACTGTTTGGTAAATTAATGAGTTTTGCTGGCCAGTCAGCAGTTTGCGAATGTGCTATCACTGCACATTAGATTGATCCAAACAAGCACTTAATACATTGCTTTCTGGTCTGAAACACACAGGAATCCAGAGGATGTGGAGACAAAGAAATCAATTGGCCTGATAGGGAGCAGAGAGAAGGTGCAGAGAGGAAGATCGGTCGGGTCGGTGAAGGGAGCAAATCCAGTCCAACCAGATGATGATTGTCTTTGTGGTAATCAAGGTTTTATATGGAGGACCACAGGAAATTAGCGAGCCAGTCGATTTTCAATTTAATCAATTTCAACAATCTTTACTCCACAGCTGCAAATTCTTAAAATGCCGCAGGCTGTTCATGCCAGTCTTTATTAATAATAATGCTGGAAAAGGAATCCAGCGAAGATGTTGCTTAAGGGAGGAAAGAAAGCTCCAGTCCTAAAAATATGCACTGCTCACCTTTTGTTGACGCAAACTGCAATGCTTCAGTGAAAACAGTGAAATGAGTTTTAAATTAGACCGCCGCCGTGCCCTGACTTTGTTGTGTGAATGCTCCTCATAGACTTTTCTCTCTCCACGGCAGTGTAGCTGAAACTAAGATCTAGATAGAGTAGAATAGCTCCTTTAATTCAAGTGGTAACTTAAAAAACATTGTGTGTAAATGATGTTGTAGTGTTGGTACAATGATGTTAATTCAGAGCAGATCAAAAGTATTAAAAGGTTTTTTTTTAGAGGATATTGAATCAGTAATCGAATATCAGCTTACATATAAATTCTTTTTTTTTTTGTAGAGTCAGAGCTTGAGCAAACAAAGGAGTATTTAATTATTGCATTAAGATTCAGCAATGATATATGTCCTTTATTGTAGCGATAACAAACAAGAGCTCACATCATCATTGATTTGATTGTCAATTTCTATTTTGCCTTTTCTTCATTACAGCTGACCCTCCATTCCATTAACACAATATGACAATAAGATAATTGAATGGAGGCTGGTAGAAAGAGGAATCCCTTCACAAAGATTAAAACAAATTAGAAAACACACATTCAGTCCAACAACACTATCAAACAGAAGCACAGCAAGTCAACTAATGTTGTTGACTTTCTGGAAACACACAACCACATGAGCATGAGCAAGGAAACACCAGCCTCTTCATTTGACCTTTTCTCAGCCAGGCTGATTGCTGTCAGCTGAGGGAGAACATCACAGGTGCATCGAATAACACCCGATGGGCAAAGGTGAGGGAAGCCTGTAATCTGGATCTTTGGATCCTTTTGACAATAACTTTTTTTTATGATTTCATGTATAAATTTGGTAAAAATTTATATAAATCAACCTGTATTACTTTTGAAACTGCCATAACACATGCTTAGAAGGTTATCTTGATACAAAAAATTTGACATCTGGTGATTTTTTTGTAGATTCAAATTTTAAAAAATGCACCAATTAAAGTACTCATACTTGTCATTGCAAAAGTAATGTATGTTAGAAATAAAAGAGATGACATGAGCTTAAATCCTGGATCTTTGCCAAATGATACTTACAAATGTTATGTGGCCTTCATAGAGGCAGTCAAAGTGCTAAGTAGTTTTTGAAATGTCTTCTTGTAGTTAACAATTTTCTTCAATATTTCCCAAAATACCACATAACTCGAATAATACAAAAAATCACAAGTATCTTTTAACTTGAATAAGCTGCATTCTATGACTTTGAAGCGTGTATTTCCCTTTTTTAAAGGCAGGGATTTGGAGAGATTAATTTTTACAATATGTCAAAGTGGAATATAATATTCATAAGTATGTTAGAATTAAAATAAAATCACATAAAAACCCTTGGACAAACCAAACACTGACTCCACAGAGGGCCCTTATCCTTTTTTCAAACTAATTTTGCAGCCACCATTGGATCAACAATTATTTTAGGGTATCCAACATTTATGCAAAAATTTACAAGAACATATTATATGTGCTCTTGAGAATTTCCCATCAAAATATAATAAAGGAATAAACTAAATTTAAGAAATACACCGAGACTGTAAGAGATTAATTATTCATTCAATAAAAATGTGTGAACATGGATGCATATCAACTGGTGTTGCCGCCAACCTGGATATACTGAACTGTAGCCCCACATGTATACAGTAGCAGTATGGACTCAAGTGGCGTATCCTCCCTATGCCACGAATACTTCACCTCCGAAAGGCTTCTTGCTTCCATTTATATATTTTGTAAAGACGAGGCAGCCAGCTAGAAAATAAAATCCTTTTCCCTATTAACCAGATGGGTGCACAGCCGGTCGTCAGGTCTCTGAATTAAACACTAAATTTTCAATTGTGTTTCAGCGCACACCCACTTCAGTCTTCTCACCTATGCTGGAAGTCTTTTTTTTTGTTTTTTTTAATTTACCAAACAGCAGCGCAGCCTCGTCACGCAGTATACTCATAATTCTCACAAGGGAGTTACTCTCTTGTTTACTGTATACGCTGCATTACATCCTGATCACTGCAATATGTCGTCAGTGAAGGGAACAATTACACTACAGAGTGTTTTTTAAAAACCCAAACTTTATACCCTAAGCTGCAACTGTTAGGTGCTTTTTTTTACTGTGTAATTAATGCTTCACACAAAAAGAAAATACAGTACAGTACCATTACTTTATGGAAATATCAGTTTATGCATAATAGAGTGCAGATGCAGTAATTAGTTTCATCTCTGTTGAAATAATCTATGGCCAAACTCAAACCTGCCAAAACCTGCCAAAGCAGGTGACCACTCCAACCCCTTTAGGCTCATCTGAGTGTATTATGTTGCCACTGGGGATACATAATCAGCCCTCACAGCGTCTATCTCACCACATGGATTAACAGAGTCAGTGTGGAAACCAGCAGTATCCCAATCAAGACCAGTTAACCTGGTAGGAGACACTAATATGTGGCACTGCGGTCCTCTGCAACTGCTGCAAAGAGACTTATTTATCAGCTTGAGTGGAGTTTTCCATTACAGCAGATGAAATACCCACAAAAGTTATATTACATATTAGACATATTGGAACAAACTATGGGCGACAAGCTACATTTGGTTTAATTAACAGCACGGATTGTGAACTGCTGCAGCTCTTGGATCCACAACACAATTTGAAAAATGATCACAGCTTCACAGCTTGATCTGCTGCTTATTGCCTTGCAAGTGTTTTCCCTCTCCGTGTGCGTGATCACGCTTTTGTGCCTGATACTGTTCACGTTTCCGATTAAATGTGAAAACAAATTAAAACTTTGTTTCATAACAGCATCTTGAGTGTGCCTGATTTAAATGCTGGGCATCATTATAAACTCATTTGTAATTTACAGAAAATTAAAAAGATCAAATAATCATTTGCCGCCACTGTATCTCAGCAGGACCATTATTCTGCTATTAATGGAGAAAATTAACTTTATTTCATCTTCCATAGCAACATTTCTCCATAACATTGTTTGATGCTTATCATTCTTGAGTTGCTACTCACTACTTCTCACTAGTGCATGTATATTCATATAGACATACCCATATATTCTACTATACACTGCACAGTACATGCAGTATCCATGTTTTCTGCACAAACTGCTAAATTTGTTTTGAATAGAATATTAGAATAAATAGAATATGAATGTGACATTGGTCAGGGACCGGCGGAAATGGTTTCCTGTGTTGTGCTGATGTTTTCTTGCCACCCAAGGCAACAATTACAGTAAATTCATTACTCCATAAAAACTATTATACCACCATTAAAAGTCCATTATGAGAGGGTGTTGTTGGAAGATAGGAGGTGTTTGCTGGCCCTCTGGGTATCAGTCACAGATGCTTAAGAAGCAGACAATTAAAGGACTTTAACATGTTAAATAGCTTTTATCCAGTATAAATCAAATTAGTTAGTGATTTATTTATTTATTGCTTAAAATGACCAAATCTGTCGTGCAGGATGAAAAGGATATCAAGCGGCATGACTAAATCCCTGACCTTAGCCTTCTTAAAAATGGACATGGATTAAACAAATTAAAACACCCGGCAGTTGCAATACACCTTTGATATTTGCAAAAAGACACAAGAGAGAGAGGAAAAGCACACAAATGTTTGGAGAGCTTGTGGGCAACAAAAGCTGTTCACAGATTTCCTGCTTCCAACCTCATTAAAGTGACAAATAAGCCTATCAACACATTACATTCAATGTTCCTGTACTAATTTTATCACAGACAAGCCAAGGGACTGGTTGATGATGAGATTAGGTTTATGTCCATGTTTCCACCACCTGGATGCAAGCACAGTTTGTCAACGTGCTGCTTAGCTTCCAAGTAATGTGGTTTGTTCTGAGTCAATCACCCGACTGTCGGACTCCCTTGAGTGACAGCACAGATTATTTGCTCTCCATTTGAGGGAATCACTCAGGAAACGCCGCAAAAGAGCCTGCCTAAAGAGATTGGATTGGAGGATAAAAATTGGTGAGGCAGCCTCAGTAATGTGGCAATAATGTGACACTATTGATGAGCTTTTTTGGTTTATTTTTTGGTTTATTGTTTTAATATAAGGAGAGGAGGCAGCAGGAACAGTTCCCACAATTCTAGAGGACACCTCAAGCATCTAATATTTACATTAAAATGGTTCAACGACTGATGTTAAAACTGAGAAACAAACAAAATGACCCATGAGAGATGTTTTTTTTCTTTCTGCCCAGTGTGTAATTTTACACTGCAGATATTGCATCTAAAAAAGCCTCTCTACTTTCCCTCCATGTTACCGCCTCCTGTCTGGAGTTACATTTTGCTGCAAGCATGCCATGCTCTCTCTTCCATGCTGTAGCACATTTATCTTTTGTTCTTTTGTTGTGTCTCCACTCATTCCGAAGAATGTCACTTACCTCCAGAATCGCGTTGCCCGCAGCAGAAGGTGAAGTATTTGTTTTCACTGTCTTTTTCACAAAGCCGGCCTCATTTGTCAAAATGAGCGTGATCGAAGGGCCCGGCCCCAGCGCCGTTCATCTTGTATTGATCAACTCCTGTCACACCTACCTTTCTTGTCAGCGATGGCCCCTCTCTCTTTTCTTTCATGCTGAATGGGGTTTTCTGTTCAAGAGCTCTATGGGGGCACGAGAGCTGATAAGGTTGCAGTCTCATGTACGAGATGGTTTTTAAAGGTCCCTAAATACAGCTTAATGTGGGGTTGCAATTATAATTATGATCCAATAAAATGGTGCTAAACCCACAAAACAGGTTCACTAAAAATAATCCCATTAAAAATGAATCTATTAAACAGTAACCTTATATGTACTCAGGGATCTTTTTCATTGATGCTGTTTCCTGATGTTTATTTATTTATTTTTCATATTGCAAATACCGGAGGGAAGAGAATCACTTTCTGGATGCATCATAATGAGGACAAGGATAATTCTGCTTTATTTCAAGTCAAAAATTGTTTTTAAGTTAGCAGGTGAATGTGGAAGATTTTTGCACTACAGTAAAATGCCTACAGACTTTTCCTCTTTGTTTGAGTGTCTTAAAATTGTGATCAAACCCACTTTGGATCATTTGACCCAATCTTTAGTGTTTCCTTTAGTTAAATGTAAACCAGTGCATGTAATTGACTGATTGTGCATTGATTGTCTTTTACAACCATTTTGTGATATATGACAGAGAACTGCAAAATTTTGATCCAGAAAATAACCACCGATCACTTGTTAAATGCAACAATGCTGCTATGAAGCCTAGAATCACAAACTTTATCACATCAGAAAAAAGCATTTTGTAGAACTTAAGCAAGAATTAAATCTATTCTCAGTGATAAATTATTTCTAAAACAAAAGTATGCAATTGAGACTATATATGAAACAGCAACAGACTGCTAATTACAAAATAAAAACAACATTTTGTTTACAGTTTCATTACTTTTGGAAATAAATTGACAGTTTATGTCATTATGTCAAACTGGCCCTGTGACAGATTTTAACTCATTTTGCTAAAACCAAAAAAAAAAGGTCTACTTATTAACAGGATCAGAGGTTTAAAAACCTAACCAGACTATGCTTTCAAGTGAACTTACTTGACCAAAGTCAGATCTGTTTTTTGACAGATCTTGTTAGCTTGCTAGCTAGTTAGTTTCAATAGCTTGCTAACCAGCATGGTAAATGTTACCTTGATTATATTGAAGGTGTTCCCACTAACAGAATAATATTGAGATCTGGTATATCTTTCACTGAATTAGCAAACATGTATTTAGGAGGAGAGTGAAGGTACTTAAAGCATATGAAGCTGAATGCTTAAATAAGAGGAGAACTTCTTATCATTCAAAGATAACAACAGACTACCATAAAAGCATATAAGTAGGGGAGAAAACTGAATATGCAAGCAGTCACCTAATTAGAAAACATGACTGCACCAAATTTATGTCAAGAAAAGGTCTCCTATTAGAGCTGATGTTGCAGAAGTCTGAGTTGAGATTTTTGACTGACTGTGCAGCTGTAAAACAGAGAGAGATGGAAAATGTGTCAGGCTGAGATGAGAAGGAAATGCTGCTCATGTCAACGATGGATTCACCATCTGTCAGACAAATTCAAACAAGACAACAACGACAGGTAGCAGTGGTACACGTTCACAAAGCACAGCCTGCTGTGGATCAACACCATAAATATCATCAGTAATGTCTATGCTTATATTTTAATGTTTAATATATACTGAAGCATCATTTATACAGCATGTTATCAAACAGAGGGGGGTGTCTGCCTTTAAAAAAGTGCCCAGGAATGGCAAAGTCAAATGACGTCTGTTCTGCCTGTTGTCCTTGTTTTTGTCCTTATGCATCTTGCGACCAATCTCCTCCCACTGTTAATATGTTGTGTCATTAACAGCCATTAAATATTAATCTTAATCAGCCGCAAAATAAGACAGAAACGGCAGGTTGACAGCAGAGAGGACAGCAGAAAGGTTTTTTTGAGAATGTCTGTGAGGCAACAAACCAGACAGCATAAGGGTCATCAGCTAACATAAACACTCATTGAATGACCCTTAATGCGTAGGTGCTTCCTAGTGATTGCAGACACACCAACGCGAGGGCCATTAAAGGTTTATCAGAGGTTTGCAGAGGCTCGGCCAGAGCTGCTCAGAAACAAATGAATATGTTTTTTGTGGCTTTAACACCATCTGCTTAAATGGCAAATCGAGCGGCCGGTCTTTCCATCAGGATAATGGGGAGTTTGAGGACTAATGTGCTCTTTACTGCTGTTAAGAGAAAACCGGCTGAATGAAACCTAAAGAGGCAGCCTTACCTCTGGTGTTAGCATCAAGATGACATCACCATGGTGACTCTGCATCACCACAGATGCTAAATAAGCCCCCCAGGTCTGAAACAATAAGGTGAGGACACGACCCCCATTAAATTCTTGCAACACATACGTATAAGCAGCCCCCATTCCCACTCGCCTCCGTTCGTGCAGATGCTCCCCTTGCAGCAGCTTAACACTCTGGCAGAAGAGGGCTCAGTTCACAAATGACAGCACCAGCAGTGTTAAATCCCTCTAAATGTCCTGGAATGACTCACACAGATGGGTTGAATAGAAGTTATATCTGAAAAGGTCGGCAGCCACCAGACCCGACAGCTGTAATGACCATCAACAAGACCTTGGTCACATCCGACCTGCCAGTAATCCCTCGTGTTTTATCCTGCGGTAGGCGAAGGATCAAATGGGTGGCGTTAAAACGTGAGAGATAACCCACATTTACTGTGTGGTCTCATTTGTAGATAAATTTAACCAACTGAAACTGTGAAGTTTAACTCCATTTCACCTCTAACTACAACCAGCATCATTATCGGTCAACAAGTCTGCCCGAATGGTTAAATTCTTTTGCAATACCAATCTCATTGCACATTTTAATCACTTCACTGACCCACTGCACCCGTCATGGTTTTCAAACATTTTCAGCTAAAAGGGTCAAACTGTGTCAGGAATTGCCAAAAAAAAAAAAAGCAGAAAAGCCTCACAAACCTCCCTGAAGGCCAGTAGTTCAAAAGCAATGAAGTATTTAGCGTTTAGCAAGACCAACATGCATCTGCTGGTCACGCGACAGACTGAGTGTGTTTGATCTCTGTCACTTAGCGTGCTCGTCAGGTGGTGCGTGAAATCAGTGAGTGATTAAGGTGGATGTGACCCTTTGAACATACCCAATTTGAGATTTCTGCAACGTTTGTTTAGCTTGCTGCCACATCCTGACATATCCTGCTGTAGCGACCCACTCTCATGTTCATTTTCATTATACCAAAGTTTAACATCCATCAAAAAACATCAGCATGTTCAATGAACAAACTCTTTTAATGCAGACATGCAAAACACTGGTCTGGAAAGTGCTGTCATGAACAGTGATTTTAAAGTAAACTGACACACCCTGTGGTACATTTCTACTGCAGCACTTTAGTTTGAATCAGAGATCAGCAAAAACAGGATTTTCAGCTGCTAAGTTGCTCTTAAAGTTAAAGAAAGCTGACTTTTAAATGGCCTGTTTGTGAAATAAACATTCCCCGTCCACTCCATGCTCATGCTAGTGGCTCTGTGAGACTTTAAAGGCACAGAGGTGCTTTGAGCTGCTAAATGCTAAATGCTTAATGCTAAATGCTCCCGAGGGGACACGAATGTCTGAACCAAATTTCAAGGCAACTCTTCCAAAGGTTGTTGAATTATTACAGTGTGCACCAAATGTGGTAGACCAACTCACATACTGCTAGTGTAGCTAAAATGTGGCAAGTCTTGCTTGTTTTCCTCTCATACTGTTTTGTGATGTTTGCATTCAGGCCAACAATAGCAGCATCAGAAAACAGCAGGGGCTCTCATTTATTTCAGAGAAACCAGTGTGTTGGCGTCCATAGCAATGCACCAACGAAAACCCTCGCATTTTCTTAAGACAATTACTGCCAGTCTAAGCACAGCTTAATAGATTATTGACATGTGATGAACAGAAACTATTATTATTATAGGTCATGTGTCCCAAAATATCAAATTAATGTTGTGAGTGGACTTATTTAGTGGTTTTTAGACACAGCATGGACACTGAATTTCAATCCAGCCTAATAAATGTCATAAAGGTTCTTTCTGATGTTGTTTTTATTATTGCCCACAAAACAGATATCAAATTGATTGCTTCAAAGAGAAGCCAGTTGGGAAATCAGGTATGCTAATTGACAAAATGAGGTAGAAAAGTCCTTCGGGCGTCTTATTGATATTTATCTTTCATTTATGTGATGTAGCAGTTTACAGTGTGAACTACAATTATGAGTTATGAGGCTAAAAGGGCGCTACATCTGGCACTCCACACTTCACACAATTATTTTACCATTAATAGCATCTCATTATGAGACTGATGGTCGTTTAACTGATCTTGCAGAAATATTATGAAAATATCCTTTTAACTACAGCATTTGGATGATGCATTCACAACATCAAGGCTTTAAAAATTTCCCTGCTTTTATCTAAGTGACTTTGTAAGAGTGTGATTTACCAGCTTTTATCAACCTCCATAAATATTCTTAGAGGCACCAAATGTTCTTGAGTTATGACACTTGTTTTATGTCTCAGTTAACAAGTTGACATCAGCAAGTGTCCAATTATTTGGTTTCTGAAGGGAACAGCTGCTTGTTTAGCATTTTGCCTAACTTAGACCACAAGCAGCAATTGTTCAATCATCTATAAACAGGCACAGCAGGCATGTTTGGATTTCTCTTTTTTTTCTGCCTGAAGACTTATCAAAACCAAACTTATAAAAGTAAGAAATGAATTAAACAATGTGCTTATCTGCCCTCAAGTAAGCTGCAAATGTTTGCATGTCGGGCTGACTGCCTTGATTTCCCCTCTGTTTGGGAGGATGGTCCTATCAGGGTTTAAGTATCTTTCTAATGTCTGAGTAAGCATTATGTACACATTAAGTAATCCTTAAACTAAAAACTTATTTCTCTTGTCGAAGTATGCCACATACTCAGATCCAGGACAGTTTTATTGATGTAACCCAGCACCACAAGAGAAAAAATAGTCTTAAAGGACATTAGATAAAGACTTTTGAGTAAAACATGCTTAAGTTAGAGTAATAAAACCACAATACATGAATAAATACATGAATAGGCTACATGAATTATTTCCATCATCTAGGCACACCATAAACTGGTGAGTATAAGCACTGGCCAGGGACCTGTTAACATTAGCCTCAGTCTGTGAGCACAATATTGTATCTGTAGCCATTCAGTGCATATTAAAGACTCATTTACAAGGTTCTTGTTTTAAGATGAGTCAGCTGGAAACATAAAAAATTCAGCAGGAGCATTTTCAATTATATCATGGAGCTAACATTAGCTTAAATAGCCAGCTTATAAAATCTGCCAGCGACAAGTTGTCATTTCGATTGTGAAAATTGAAAGTTGACAGCTAGATTGTTTCAAAACTTACTTTGAAGAGGTTAGGTGGCCATAGGCTTAAAAGGGGCTGCGGTAACTAAGAGTCTATAGAAAATCAACACTGGAGTGTCATAGCGTGACTGCAGGCAGTATCTCTTCTTGGAGTCTAACATGGGGGTCGGCCTGAAGCTGAACCGCAGACAAATGAAGTGTTATGTGTATTTTCTAACCTTGGACTGATACTGCTCTCCCTCCCTCGGGTGGGCTATGACATTCCATGTTTCACTGAAAGTGCATTTGAGTGAGTCAGCGCCGTTCGGCTGCTCTGCACTCGCTACCGCTCTCTTTTTACCATAATGATGACTCAGTCCTGTTCCCTACCCCGTCCTGTCCAATCCTGTCTCTGTTCTTTCCTCTCATGCCCTCTCCTCTCCTCCCCTCCTGTCCTGCCTCTCCTTCCAGCGTCCTGTCCTTTATCACCTTGTCCTGTCGCCTCCTATTCTTAGACTGCTCTGTCATCCCTTGACCACTCTTCTCCTCTTTCCAGATCCTGCAGTTATTCACATTCTCAGTTTGCTGACACAACCTCCCTCTGCTGTCTGTGTGGTTTCCTTCAATTACAGTCATATAAAATCACTTGAATTGCAATGTTGTGATTAAAGACCTCAATATAATTACTTCTCATTAACTGGCACACTGGTTAACTCGAGTCAACGGATACTGACCATGCTTTTCTATCCTCAGCCGGCTTTGTTTCCTCACCCCTCACAGCAATCAGCGCTCATGTGCCAAGGCTGAAAATAGAATCTGCTGCATCATATTCCCATGTGCCCCACTCCTGGTAAAGTACCTATTGCTTATCATCCTTCTGTGACAGCTGGTCGGGGTGAAAATGTTCTGGATTCGACAGAGGTTTTTTTTTAAGAGGGGCAGTACCGGATATACAGACAGATGGAAGGAATCTAATATCTTTTTCCCTTGAAAATGTTGGTTGTCATGAAATACAATGAAGCTCAAGGTACAAGCAATTACATCTCTGCTTCAACTGAAATGGAGAGTGTCAGTGCGTGCCCCGTCTCTGATATTGTACCTCATAAGGATCTTAATTTTCTCCACCTTCATCTGCATTCAACCCATCAACGCAGTCCTAGAAATGTGATGTGAGGTTAAATAAATTTAAATCAAAACACCGCCGTGTTGCATGAATAGCAAAATGACTCCCCCCAGCTATGTGTGTTTTTTGTAATGCAAAGCTTTTGATAATAAACAAAATTTAAATGGAATTAATTTGCAGAAAGAGGAGAGAGAGAAAATGAGTCAAGCTCTTTTAAAAATACTCATCCAGCCGGTGTCAAACTACTGCCAGGATGCTTCGACTATCTGCCTCAGCCTGTCTGCAGCTCGCTGTCATTTCTCTCAAGCCATGTTTTTTTTATGTTTCTTCCTTCATCTGCCACTCACCTGTCTGCCCCACCCATCACACACTAGCATTCACTCATCATCCACCCTGCAGTCCTACATCTCATTCAGTAATCAACCTTTGAATAGATGCATCAGTCTCCAGTCTTTGTTCTTTGTCAGATCTGCTTCAGCTGTTCATGTGTTTCTTAGACAATCTGCAACCTGCATGCTGTATGTTCTAGTGTTTCCTTGTGTATTTGTTGTTTGTTCCTGTCAGTTTGCCTCTCATCTCACTTGCCTGATAATCTAAAACCTGTAAGAATGAAGGAAATATGGGTTTCAACCAAAAGCACAGATGCAGATTCAGCCTTCTGTGGACTATTCAGGTCTCATCAAGGAACATAGTGTATGTAGATATATATATATAACATCAATACCTCATACTTTAAACCACATATGGTGATAAGCTGATTCAATGAATGATTAACTACACAATTTGGCATTGTAATGACTTGATAATAAACTATTTTATTAATCATGAATACAAAATGTAAGGTTATTATTTGAAATGGCGTCATAATAGAAATTATCGGCTTACGGTGATGCAGTTAAGATTGTTATCAAAATTCTTTCAAACTTTTGGTGATAAAATGGAAATAAATATCTCAACTAGTCCAGTTTACAGAAAGTAAAACATTCATGTTTGATAGCTGAGAAAAAGTTTCAGTGCTTTATTGAATGCTGCAAAATCCTGTACAGTTGTTAAACAGATGTTTAGCAAATTTATTAACAAATAACTGATCATTTATCAGTAAAACCAAAACAGAGTCATGTGCAACTGTTTCACATTCATGATTAATTAGTGATAATCGATGTGCAATAAACTAGGTAATTATTTTAAAACTGATTATCTGATAGCAAATTTCAAAGCAGTTACAATTGCAAAATTAATACATTTGGTGATTTTAAATATTTTCCTGTGTTTGTTTTATTTATTTTTATCAAGAACTTGTAATTTAAAAACTAACCCTTATATCAGTCAACATCTCCTCATAGACAGTGCTTACACATGTGCATTCTCAACATTCACCTATGATACTGTCTTTATTTTCGTATTTATCTATTTATACAGAGGGAGCAGGTTTGTTTACTTCTTTTTCATGGTGCCCAGAATGAACAAATCAAACAACAGCTCCATATGAAGCCTGTAACTTTCATGTTTTTAGCATTTTGGTTGTCAGTGTTGGTTCCTCTGCTCACTTGGAAATGAGAGGGTGAGGTAAAGTGTATTCAGTCATTTGCAATCTGCAGTCTCACCACTAGCTGCCACTAAATCCAACGTACTAGCCCTTTAAAAATTGTCACTGTTACATCATTGTTGCATGATGGCCTAATTTTTTCACACATTGAAGTTTCCCACTGGTTTAATTTAAGCGTGTGGCAGCAATTACAATGCTGTCTGTTCATACTGATCTTTGATCTTCCAGTGCAAAAGGATTAACTCAGTATCAAAGAGACTTTTTACAGAGTAATTTGAGTCCTCAGCCATCAATCCCAAATTCTAACCCAGTGACTGATGAGCCATGCAGCCTGGCTCTGGACCCCCCTTCAGGTTTAATCTGATCATTGTTAATTATGTGAATAAATACAAACATAATTAATAACCTGTGACGGACTAATGTTCAAAGCTTGGCTATTGTTGATCTTCATCTAAGCTTCAGTGTTACCAAAAAAATAAAAATAGGTTCAAGGGACTCTTGCACAAACACACACACAAACACACACACAAGGAATGTTTCTCCTCTGTTTCGGGTAATTAAAATTGCAGGTCCGTCTGAGAAAAGTGGCCATTCTGCAGTCATCTCTCTCTGTATCAGGTTTAAATTCAGCATCTTACTTCCTCACCTTGTTTTCAAAAGTAGCATCCTCCCCTGGTGTTGCCCTCTTTTCCTCCCGGACCTGTAAAGCTCTGTGCCCTGTGTGTGAGTGTGTGTGTGTGTGTGTGTGTGTGTGTACCAAGGGTCACAGTGCTCGTCCTCTATTCTCATTTGTCTTTATCAGATTACCATATCTGTTGCAGAGGCATGGGTAACATGAGATAAAGCCCTTTGACTGCAAAAAACCTAATTTAGAAAGTGATAAAAATTATTAGTTAATGCTAATTTACTTTTTTTAAAATGAAACTGTACATAATTAAACATAATTACTCAGCTAATTTCAAGTTTGGTTTGGGTTTAAAAACATTAAACACTCTGTCACGCAGATGTTCCACTCAGTCAAATTAAGCATCTTAAGATCAAAATCAAACAAACCTCTCTGGATCACTCGCTCATTACTGTGTCACTTCTTGCTGCACAGCATCCTGGTCCTTGAACGCCACTGTAGTAGAGCTGCTCTTGCTGAGCCTCTCTAGTAATTGTCTACATTCATTTGATCTAGTGGACAATTATTGTGCCAGTTGAGAGCTCTGCGTATGTGTGTGTGTGTTAGTATGTGCATATACATGAAGCTGCATGTAAGTGCATACATTTGCAGTGGTACAGATGCTGACAGACAGCGTTCATCATTCGCATTGTCACCGAAGCATCTGCCCGTGCACTCCTCCAGGCTCTGTAATTCAATCAACAACAGCTGGTTATTACAGCAAAAAGAAGGAGAGTTAGCTCGCCTCTTTAGGCTTCAACAGGCTCCGGCAGAAGCCATAGTGGTCTCAAGCCTGTGAAAGAGCCATTTCAGTGCTTTAAGATTCGTCCTAGAACAAACCATTTGCATTTTGTGTGATTGACATTCTTCATTTTCTCAGGGCGAATGGAATATTCTGAAGATATGAGGCGAATTAATCTCAGCACAAGGGCACAGCACAAATAATACTGTGTCAGAACAACCGTGTGCATGTGTGTGTGTGTCATTTTCAGATATTTTTCTGTGTGATTTCCAACATTCTTACATTTTTGCCCCTTTGCAGAGAAGCATACACTCATGGGGCGCTATAATTGTTTTAAAACAAACACTAATTTCATTGTGTTCGGCACAATTCTGAAAGAAAATCCCTTTCCAGTTGTATGTGAATTTGCCTGATGTAACATGACAACAACAAGCACTGCTTTGACACACTAATGGCCATAAAATAGGTTCCACCGATCAACAAAACTGATCTCTTAATATGGCTCACTATCTTCCAGAGTTTTTTCATTAAGGACAAATGATTACAATTTTTTTAAAGTTACCTTCGCTATAATTTATTACATCGCATTTACACTGCAGAAAATTCTCCCGGAGGCCTGGTTTCCTGAAATCCACAGTGATTCATTTCCATACAAAACATGCTCAGAGCAGGAAATGCATTTTTGCCACATTTCACCCGATGGACAAGCAAATCATTTTTTCTGACTGTTATTTTCGAAGTGATTAAATGAGCCATGCACCCTTCCCTCTGCATGGTGTAATTTAAATCTCCAACATCATAGGCAGCCGCATACATCAAAATGGACGATTTAAACTACTGAGGAAATAAGCTAAGCAATCAGACTGGCTGGGAGAGATTAAACAACACTAAAATGTGTCATCATCTGCTGTTAGTTCAAAGCTTCAGTGTGTGATGGGTTCAATATGTGACAGAAAAAAATCTGGTTATGTACAATGGAGGGACTATTGTGAAACCAACTGACGTTTTCACCACAGGCTGCATGAGAAACAATACATGTGGAGGTTGGGGAAATTCAAAAGGTCACTGTCTAAGTGCATGATTGCTGCTAAACAACACAAGCTAGGCAGATAAAATGTGAAACAAAGTGCTGCAGATGACCCTTTGCCTGTTCATGCTCTGCATGCAAGAGCCGACAATACAACAGAGATCTGCAAAATGCAGATAAGGAAATTTCCGTTGTTAACACGGGGAGATCACAAACAAGTGATCTATCCTGAAGTGACAGAATGTGCCGCTAGTTTTTAGCATCGTTTTATACAATGTCTTTCATGAAGGATCAATAGCCCTATTTGCTAAGTCAGGACAGACACTTGGAGATTGCATAGCCCTCCCCATCCTAGAGTGCAATGATTCCTGTTTTGCATCATTGTCTGAAATCTGGATATTCTTCACAAATCTGAAGACAAACTGCACTGTACTAAATACCTGACATAAGCCTGTCTGTGATGTTGCTTTTGGAGAAAAAGCTTTTCTTAGAGATTTAGATGGTGAAACAAGAAATGCAAATGCACCCTGCTGATTTCTCTGTCAGACTTGTGAAAAAATAAAGTAGATGTTATTTATTGTACTTCATACTCATGTGTCAACACATACAAACATCTGACTGTTGACTTTGTGAAAAGCACAGCAGCTGAGGCAACTTTCCATAATTCCAACCTTACAACTTTAAGGCAATCGTTCATTTCGATTGAAACCACAAAATGAGTTGGAAAGAGCTTAATTATAGATCTTTTGTTCTAAGAAATTAAGACAAAGATGTGTGAGAGAAACTAATTAAATGAAATTATTACATTCACATCAGCAAATCTGTGGCACATGCAGAAGATGGCTGACGTGGTATGCTGTTTTAATCCATACCTTTCTAAGTAAAGCCAGATGTTCATTTCAAATCCAATCAGTGTGTCTGTTATTCATCTACTGGGTCATCATCTATGGATATATTTATATATGTATATATATATTTATGTATATGTAGGATATTCTTACAAATGACAGAGCTGTAACAACCATGCATGATAAGGTGAATTAAAAAAAGGACTTGAGCTGTTGGATTAAATCTATCTTTTTTTTAATTCACCGTCTGTTTGATTGACAACTCTGCCTCCATGATCAGCATATATTATACAGTCCCACACCTGGTCAAGAAATACTGCGGTCCTTGGTGGCCATCCAAGCGAAGCGCTTAATTCATGAGATTTCTTCTCAGTCTCAGACATGTATAATTCACAATGGCATGTCATTTTTCTTTCAGGTCTCATTTTAGAGTGCAACTTGGCTGCATTGTGCTCGCTGATTTCATGATAATAATATATTTAAAGATTACAGTGCACATTCAGCAGCCCTTTCTTTCACTGTCATTACTCGGTTGATCCTTTCATTACAGATAACATGCTTACAATTCGTGTTAAAAGAAAAGAAATGTATGCGTGGGAGAACAACTACATGAAGATTTTTTTTTTCCTTAATGTCAATTACTTTTCAGTGTTGTAAGGTCTGTTTGAAAGTACTTATTGAAAGGGATTTCACAAAAATACTCAACACTGTGTAATGTTGTAGGCTATTAGTTCGTCTAAAGCAGGCATGGCAGTGAATTTACAGCAGATATGCAGCTGAGGGAACTGTGGGTGTTGAAAAGTAATGATGCAAAGTCATAGTTGTCATCTGTGACTCCAGCACTGTGACATTTGGGGAACCAAAGCAGCAGACATACAGCAGGAGCAAGAGGGAAAAAGAAAGAAATATGACTATACATCCAAATGCTTTAATACAATCTGTGTGGAAACCTATATGGTATGTAGAAATGGGAGCAGACATTGTTTGAACATTCTTTTTTTTTATGGTATGCCTTGTAAAATAAAGATAACTCCTGTTACCCACGCAGGAGAGCAGCCACCTTGATATTGTAGTCAAACAGAATCTCCAGCTAAGACTTGCTGGAGGTTGAGTTCAATCAGATTGCAGCTCATTTCAAAATAACTTCTCAGAGTCAATCAAGGACTCTGCTATTACACCTACTGCCAGATGATATAATGTTTCTGGTTGTATTTAAGTCCTATTTTGATAATTAATCTTTCTTATTAGGTAAAATATATGATATATGTCTGACTTGTTGACTTCTTTTTGGGTGTAGTCGGTGACTAATAAAATAAAGCAGCTGTAAATGTCCTACTCACCTCAGTACTTATCTGCTCAGACAGTCAGAGTTATTGTCCCATCTGCTCTCTCCTAAATGCGCCATAATCTGAAAACTGATTTGGAACCTTTTGGTTAGTAGCTGCTCATCATTATCAGCCTTGGCGGTTCACACTGCTAAAAACACGCTGGCACATCATCTAAGCAAGTACCCGCTCCCAACGTCTCCCCCACCCCTCTGCTAATCTGCATATCAGCCACCGAGAGAATGAGCTTGAATGGGCTCCACTAATGCCACTTACCAGAGAAAAGGTCTTTTCTGAGCACTAACGCTCAATTGTAGCTGCATCAAATGGGGCATGTAGTGTATTTGCACCTGCCTTCAGGGTTTAGGTAAGATCAACTCTGACAAAACACAAGTGCATTTCATTAATTTTGTACCTATAAAATGTTTATGTGCGATGAAAAACAGACCCAATGTTGCCAGTTTTGGATCAGTGTAACGTTGCTTGCCCTTTTTATTCACCCATGGTCTTTTAATTGGTGTACAATGAATTTTGTTTAATCATTTAATCAGGAAGGCAAATCCAGAGAATGGAAAACATCATTATATGGGTTGTCACTCCTTTTGTTACTGTGCTCTTCACTGACACCGAACCTGCAGCCAGAAATATTTCATTAACATCAGAGCTCGAAATAGACTCCTCACGCTGTGCTGATTATTATAATAATCAGATTAGACACACTGGAGTACAACAACATTGTTCTGTGGTTGTATGATTTCGGTTTGCTAGTTAAAGAAGATGTGTAAGATATTAAAAAATCTACTTTGATCAATAATTACTGCTAAAAGTAAGTATATAAGGGACGTTTTTAATGGGATAAAATGCTTTTTAAAGAGGCCACAAATCTGCTTTGGTGGCGTTGTCTAGTAGTTAATTGCCAGTGTCATGTCCTGGGTTGTAAGTGAGCAAACAATAAAATGCCTCGGTTTCCATCCAGACACAGTGCACCATATGGCAAGCATGAGAGCCAAGCAGCCAGATACAAGCCAACGTCCCGTAAGTCTTTAGTTTCAACCACACAGACAGTCGTGTCCGTTTCAAAGATTCATTGTGCCCTGAAATATAAATTCTTAAGGGACAGCATCATCTGCAGACCAGTGGAGGTAAAGTAATTGCTACAGATTGACTGTAAAATTTACTGTATGATTTTTCTTATTGCAGTTAAATAGATTAAAAGACAAAAACCCTACTGTTAATTAATCCCAAGTGTTTTTAATGTGTATTCAGACTCTGAAATCTGTTTTCCAGATTCCATCAGTGAACCACAATGTTGCACTTGGTGATTTGTTTTTACATTTTAATGAACAAGAACAGTAGTTTATATTGAAGCCAAATTCACTGCTGCTGCTGAAAATAATCCCCAGTAAATACACTGTTTTCTCCTGTCTGAGTGCATTTTGCTTATACAGTGTCCAGCTGTTTGAGGAAATTACTAAGCTTTGGATTTTTAAATGAACTTTTATATTTGTGATTTGTTTTTAATGGTTCTTTACTTTAGTTGAAAAAAAGACTCCAGTACAACAGACAGCTGGAAAGTCAGAGAGTACTGAACATGAACTTGGTCGTTTCATGGGATTTCTCCACAGTAATATAAAATATTTACATCCTTATTCTCAAATGGCATCTTGTCATTATAAGGCATCTAAAAATGTAAGGGACTCATGGAAAGCAATAACTAATTTGGGTATAAGGAAGTACTATAAATTCCTCAGATGTCCCAGTCTGGCTCTTCAGTTGGACAGGACTCATTAGATACAAATAAATAGCAGAATCCCCTTCGTTTTTGATTTACAACGGCCCATCCCTGTTTGTAGAATTTGCCTACATGATAAGGCTGTCAGATATAACTAAGATAAAGTGTTGGTGCTGTGTCGATGTATCTATAGGGATTCTCACCCTCTGTGTTATTAAGGCTAAATCTTGTTTCCTCATATTCCCAGTCGCTGGTTTTATCCTCCTGTATCCTCTCTCTGTTTGAGTTTATAACAGAATTTGGATTGGATAAGAAACTAATGAGAGATATGAGAAAAGCTTAAACACATGAATGATTTATTGAAGTCCAAGGTAACTTTATTTCAACTCTGTGATTTTTTTGTTATATACCTTTGTTTACTATTGTGAGGAATTTGCTATTGTTTGGTTTTCTCTCTACATCCCAAGCATTGTATCTATCTTCAGTTTGGCAACAATAGCAACACAAAGGTACCAATTCAGTAAGGTCACTAGTGTGAAAGGAGCTCAAGTGCCTGAAATCTCCAACAAGTCCTTGAAATTTATTAACAAAAGATTTACTTGTTGACAACTTCTTGAAAGACACATACAATTGTTTTGTGATCTGATACCTTTTTCAGGTGGATGTTATGTGTGCAAAACTGCAGAAAAACAAAGATGATGTGAAAACAGTGTGGTTAAGGCTGGTTATCCTTAGGAACAAAAAAGACTTCCGTTTACAAAATGCGCCACTTTGCTACTTTGTTTAACTTCCTAGGATCTTTTGTTGACATGGTGGTTAAAAGTAACCAATGTTGACTGTCAGCAGAAAACAAACAGCTGCCTCCGTTGGTTTATTATCCAACATCTGCATGTGCTAACTTTATTGTTCCCTGCCACTAGAGGGCATTGTCACTTGAACAAAAACAAAAGTCATTTAAGAGCACATTCAGAATTGACTGGTGCTGTCAGTCTTCCCAGGGGGACAGTTGAAATCTTGGAGGTGATGAAGCTTAAGTCATTTCTTGGTTCTTCAAAGTCTATCTTGAAGAGGAGGAGTGTATTCAGAGCCTGACATACAATTTAAAATTGAACCAAAAACAGCTATTTGTATGTGTCACAATGTGAATGTAGCTTCCTGCACTGACACTGCACAATGACATCAGGTGCAAACAGCAGGATCACCTGAATATTAATCCTGCAGGAAATAAAAAACGATTACAATTACTCATGTTGTGCATTTTAGTTTATTTAAAAGTAGTTCTTAATAACTTGTGTCCTTTCATTTTTTTTTTTTTTAATTTCTGTTTTAATATAAATGTCAGTGATCCAGTTTGAACTGAATTGTACAGACTGAAGCAGTGACGGGAGTGATGGCGGCTACGTGTTTACTGGCACCAAGATGTATTAACAGCAAGAGTGACACTTTCATTAGAGTAACAGGGGGTTGTCTTAAATGGAGTGTCACATCAGTGGTTTGGATTCAGATGTGTGTGTGTGTGTGTCGCAGGGACGGGCTGGGATAAAATAATTTACTTTTCTCTTACTTTTCAACTTTTTAATTGTCTAATTTTGTAGATTATGGCTGTTGTGGCATTTTTTAAGATAATTGTTATGGTTATAGTTTTATGTTCTGTGCTGCTTCTATTTGTTAGTAACCTAATTTATATATTGTGCTCTTAGCTTTGACTTAAACACACAACATATGTGTATATATATTTTTTGCTGTTAATTGTCTCCCAATCAAAACAAAGCATGAAAACAGCAGACACAGTTTGATGATGTCCTGGATTAGCACGGGATCATGGGATTTGTTTATTTCATTGTTAAAAAGTCATTATTAGGGATGAAAATCTATCAGACTGACTCCTGCAGAAAAGTTTATTAAGCAATGTAAAAATACTTAATCCATGTTATATGTTTAGTCACATTTCCAGCTTCCTTCTTTGCTGTTTGACTGGTAAACGAAGAAGTTAGTATCATGTGACGAAATGAAACACATCATAACCTTGAAAAAAAACAACAGATTCCTCTCAGTTTGAGCACTGATGGAAACATCCAGCATTATGTTAAAACAAAGATATTGTTATTTTTGGACATTTGAATGTGGAAATATTATACAGTGCAAGCCAATGCTCCATGTGGTTTTATTATATTGAGTGATGCATCACAATGTTTACCTGCCCTCATTAAAATAACTGGTTTTTAAAGTAAAGTATTTTTTAAGTAAAACGCTTGTGCTATTCCTTTTGAAGCTTACTTTTCATTAAAAGACATTAAAATGGAGGTTTTGCTCATACATTAGGACTGGATGGAAAAATGCTCCCTTGTAAGGTTTTATGTATTGAAGCTACTCTGCAGGAGGACTAAATATTTAATAATCGGCTAATTACTACAAGCTGCTCATTTCATAAGCCAAATAAGACAATTAGCCCATGTGTAACTCGCCATGATGACCATCCATCCATATATTCAGGTCTAATTAATAAATGTTAGTTTAATTTTCTCTCTGACAATTTCATTTATTAGTTTTAACTGAATGTTGAAGCTTGTTGGGAGCTGATTAAAAAAAGCAAAACATTAAAGTAAGTGAGTGTTAAAATGCCTTTTTTTTTTTTTTTTGGAGCAGATGCGGTTCAAAGTTAGGCTTGTAGATGAAGCTATTAGCATCTCTGCATCCTCTCTTGCCACACATCATACTCCCATCTCATGTCACCAGAAATAGATGTACAGGAAGAAATTTGCATGTGTGGTGCATCTTTCACTTTGTAAATTAAAGGAGACGAGCTTTCACTATGTTGCTCTAAAAATGTGCATCTCCCAATGCATCACTGTATTAAAATTGAATGACTGTAGAAAGCGTTTATTCCCTGATGTATTCTTGCACTTTGTCATGCTGATAGCATGCAAGGTTTGACGGAGTTTGACCAGATTTTAAGAAGTGCTTTTTGCTCATAAAAAGAACCGCACGTTTACAGGGGTTTTTAATCTGGAGAGGTATCTAGGCAAGACAGTCAGAGTGTGTTTCCTCATCCTGCCACACTGTTAATGCCTCATTCACGTTTGATTGAATATGAAGGAAATTGCTCCACAAGCCTCTTGAGTATTTGACTGAGAGGAAACTGCAGAGGGGGCAGGAGTGTGTATGACCCCAAACTCTTAATAGAGGGAGTTAAGGTCTGAGGTAAAATTGGAAATACTCATTGAATCCCATTCCCTGCACAACCTCTGTCCTCTGGGACTTTATTGCCTTTAATTCATCAAGGCTTTGAGTTGGAGGCAATTATTCCTGCTGATCTCAGTTCTGTGTACAGCAGCGTGTTTGGAAAATGTAGCATAATTATATTT
>JAPZDZ010000024.1:7075906-7111121 GCA_029783805.1 Acanthurus tennentii | reverse complement strand
GGAGAAACCACTGTTTGCCATTTGTCTTCTCGATGTGTGATATTACTTAGCAACCATAGTGAGGTGCAGCTGTTGTTCCGTGTCAATGTTATTATATCAGCTGCAAGTTATTTATTATGGTGAAATGAGATTTCTGTTGTTTTGTTGTTGTTCTCAAATGAAAGTGGACAAAAAAGCTGATAAAATGTGTTCTCTATTTGTTCATAACCCCCTAATTTTATATTATTTTTTTAATTTATTTGACATTTTCCGACAAATTGACTATGAATCTTTTAATAATGGGCAAATGAGAAACAAATTTCATTTCAGGATGGTTGTAAACTCAGTTGGAGAATTCATGCTACTATTCACAGCTGTAAACAAAAGAGTAATGCAAACACAAAATATGTAAATTATGTAATGCAGGGCTTCTGTGACTGTAGTGGCACTACCACCTAAAGAACAAAAGAGTCCTTTCTCTGTTGTCATTCAAAGCAAGATTTCATGCTTCATTATCATCCTCTCTATGTTAGAAGAAAATGTCAGAATATCAAAGCAGACAAAGAATGGGCCATTTATTGTGGCATAATGTCTGAAAGCAACACAGTTGACTTGATTTGGTTGTGGTTGTACTTTGCATTGGGGCATTTTGTGCACTTTTGTAACATGTCTTCTCTTTTATAAAACATGTGAAAATCTAGTGAGCACATAGCTGGAAAAAATAATAATAGTATTTTTCATAATATAGTTTACATAAAAAGTTTTATAATAGACATTGAAACACACCGGAACAGTGTACAACATTCATGTTTACACTAAAAAATGCTCAGAGTCTTTGTGTATCTACAAATTTCCTCATCGGGAAGGTCATTCTGAAACTGCTCATGCTGTCACAACAAGGTCCTTTGTTTATGAAAAATACTCTTTTTGATTTTTGATTCAGGATCAGGGTGAATTATCTCGATCTTAAATAGAGGCTTCAGGATATCTGTTGCCCTGTTGACCTTAATGACTCTAAATTAAAGATAATCCCATAATCCCAAGTGTATTTTAAAAAGAGATTTAGAAAAAATATGCTTTTTAGGAACTTGCACTCTAATTTTTACAAAGAAAAAATCAAGTCAATGTCTAAAATGTTTATAATATAATTTAAACTTTAGTTGTTATTTTTGTTCCTCCACTTTTCAGTCTGAAACAAAAAGAACCAAAAAAGTTAAAAGTGATAACAAGGTTCCATACAAGTGTTCATGATTACAGCAGAAAAAGTGAGTGTGGATACCAAAATGTAATTGCTCATGAAATAAAAGGACTAAATTCTCTATTTTACATCGTAGAGTGTGTTTTTCAGATAAATCTTTCCCAAACAGTTGGTTCAGAGACATAATGCTCATTCTGTTTCCTCCTCATCGTGTCTAAAGTGGCATATGTTCAACTGCCTCTTTGTTGGAAATTGTTTCACAGATGCTCTAACAAGGCAGTGGAAGAATATGATGGTTGTCTCAATTAGCAGTCATGCTGATGGGATAGACTTAGAGACTAAAATTTTAAGGTAATTTCATTGTCTGAAGACCACAGTGCTCTTCAGCTGGTGGTAAAACCATCCCAGCGCATCACTGGGACTGCACTCCCACCCATACAGGTCATCTATGAAAAGAGACGTCTGAGGAGAAGCTGCTGCATCGCCAGCAATCCATCACACCACAGCCTCCTCCTGCTGGACCTCCTGCCATCTGGTGGACTGGACCGCAGAGTCGCAGACTGAAGAACAGTTTCATCCAAAGAGCTATAGAGCTAGTCACCCTTGGACACCAAATGCTAGTTACAAAGCCTAATTATGTACATCTGCAATAACTGGACACAAGTTGTGCATAATGACTATGATGAAATCTGTGTAATGTTACCCATGACTTAATGCCACTCAGAGGGTTTCTGGGTACACACAAATGGTAGGAGACCTAGTGTAGATCCAGAACTTGCCAGAGAGATTATATACCTTATCTGGCCTGGGAATGACTCAGGATTCAATGGGAGGAGCTGAAAAGTGTTGGGAATAAGGAAATCTGGAAAACCTTGCTTAGCCTGCTGCCACCAAGAAAAAGACAATAAATCCATTGATTGATAACAGCACAGTCTAACTTGCAAATATCAAATACAGCTCTTTATACTCTTTTTATATTATTTACTCATTCTGGTGTGGAATTTTCACATCCAAAACTGTCTCTGTGGTTTTCTTAGTGTGTCTGTGTCAATATAATGTTTTTGAGCTGCACAAGAGAGGCTGGCAAGGTGGATTATCTGTTAAACTACACTGGCATAATGACAATTCAACTGAATTGAACTGAACTGGAAAACAAGATAAGAACAAAACATTCACACTCTATGTTTAATTCATATCCACCGCGTGAGGTACAAGCAGTTATCACACTCAGTAGCTGAACATACTGAGTAGCTACAACCTGAAATGGGATTCACATTAAGACAAATGTGCAATTTCAACTTTCAAATATCATCCCTGGCTTTTGAACCGTTATGTAATTGGCATAGAGAGTGCACATTGAAAGCTGCAGAGTCAATGCCTTTTTAGATCTGATAAAAAGGGAAAATAATTAAATGTAGCCCTTTGAGTATAGCTGTAGTTACCCTTCATCTCACTATAAATACACTTCATGAGCATGTTTCAATTCCTCACTTTGCAGCTCTCTCATTACTTTACGCTCCAACAGCTTTCCCATTCTCCCGCCCATATCTATCACTTATCTCCACATAAGTGTTGAAGGTTTGTGGTAAATAGCGTGCCAACAGAACACAGCATGTTCATTTGTCTTTTCTACAGGCAAACGCCTAAAATAAATAAAGGTTAAATAAACACCTGGCTGGTAAACAGTTAGATAATTAATGTTACTCTTGACTTCATTTTTCATGTTTTTTTTTCATTTTTGTTAATTACTTTGAGCTTCTATAAGGATTCACCACACAGATGTTTAGCTGCTTTCTGAGGTGCAGATATGAGAAACAATGCAATTATATTAACTTATTTTTTAAGTTTCACAGCCATCCACTTTGGTTTAAAGATGGTAACGTCTTGAACAGATCTAAAAGCATTTTAAGATTTTTTTGTGATTTTGGGTTAATTGGCTGGATGCTTTTGTTTGGTTTTCCTTACTGTCCTTACTTAGCTTCCAAAATATGATTCATTATGAGGCTGTTTCTTAGTGCGACTGACAAGTGAACTAGTCTTTGTATTCTCAAATTTTGTCCACAGTTTTATTCATTTAAATGTATTTGAGGTATTACGCAACTCCAGCATCTGAAGCTGTCTATGTTTGAGAAGACAACTTACCGACATGAAAAGACTGACAGTGGTTTGAAATAGAGCAGTGATCATCAACTGGTGGCCCGCGGGCCGGACTGGATTCCAAAATGAAAACAGATGCAATAACTCTGTCCATGGATTTGTCGGGGGCAAGTTCCTCCAGAATGCACTCCTTTAAAACTCACTTTCCGTGAAAGACCAGTTATGTTTGCAAAGCACCCAGGCAGCCTGCAGAGATGCACATGTTACTCTCTCTTGATCAGTCAAAGATCGAATAATAATGCAACTTGCACGGAAGTAGACAGATTTCAATGTGGCGATTTTCCCTGACAGGCCTCCGCTCTGTAAATAAAGTTGACTTGAATTGAGTTGAGGCAAAATATCTCTATCACTCCTGGTGGTTGACTGTGGTATAAATGATGGAGCCTGACTCATAAAGGCTAAAAATGCCTTCAGTTTTGTAGTTAAATGAAAAAAATATAAACAATAAACATCAAATAATAATGTAATGCCAAAATTTGATTTTTATTTAATTTTATTTGAGGGTCCGGCCCCCAAGGTGACTGTCTGGTAAAATTCTGGCCCTCTGACAAATATAGTTGGTGACCCCTGCAATATAGAGCATGTTAACTCAATAGAGGTATGTACGATACTTTTAAAACAGATCAGTACAAATATAAATCAAATGCTTTCATTCAAATGTTTTTTTATTTTTTTTCTCTGTGTTTGTGTTTGTGTGCTTTCTCAGTACAATAGGATATTTTGTGCAAGTCAGCTATTATTATTTTTTTTATGTTGTTTTACACGTTTGAGCTTTTGTGCTCTTATTTTGAAAGTCCGCAGTGGGTGGTGTCCATGGAGGCGTCATCGAAGCACTCAAAAATTCCGGGTTTCACTTACTTCCTGAAAATCCAGAATAGTTTTTAGTTCTCGTGACTTGACAAACAGGACAATGTAGATGGACTGTGATGACTCCGCGTGACAAACCTCGCCACCGTCTTTTGAAAGCGTGCTGCTTCATCGCCATGGCAGTGACAGTGACCCTGGGTGTTGTTTTTCTACTGTTGGCGTTTACTCACAGCTCAGGTACAGCTTGCCAAAATTTGATTTAATTATTGTGTTTACCAGTCGCCTCATTATATATTTTATTTTACAGTACATTATTTTTATTCTAACAGGCTGAGAACACTTTTTAAAGTAATCACTATGAGTTATGGAAGCACTTAGATAATAATAAAATGTTTGCATGTGTAGATGGGAAGCTCCGCTTTGCCTCATACTTTGGGGACCACATGGTGCTGCAGAAGGCCCCAGAGAGGGCTGTGCTGTGGGGATACGGCCCCGAGGGCGCCCGTGTCTCCGTTTCCTTGTCAGGACCCATTAAACAGATGACCTCAGCGGTCTCTGTGACAGAAGGTAAGCACAGCCAGTTGCTGTCAGGTGACATTTTTGTACTGACATCCGCAGGTTGAATGAATGGAGACAGCGGCCAAACAGAGTGATGGGGGCAGATACGGCAGAGACCCTGTTTTTGTGTCAGAGGTTTTGTTGTGCAGCCACTGCACAACAAAACAGTGAGGATGATGACTGCATAATGACGAATTTTCAAGAGCATTTTAATGGGAGTGACACAGTTATTGCGCCATGTTTCCCGATGTCTTGTGACAATGACTGTTTAAATTGTACTAGTAAGCCTGAAGCATAAGATGTCCTCCATATATGCACAACTGCTAAAGTACTGTACAGATAAAATCAGCTGAAAATGATTTTTTCCAAGTCCAAAATCACAACCTAGTACTTTGGCATGGAATTTACATTTTGTATGTCAAAGTCCAAAGGTTAGTGTAAAAGGTAAAAGCCTTAATTTATCTGTTTGATCACTTTAGTGTGTTCACAAAGCAGGTATTAATGTCTCCACAGGTGTATGGCGGGTCACCCTCGACCCCGTTGAAGCTGGTGGTCCTTACATTGTGACAGTGGCCACTCAGGGCAGCAGCGCCACTCTCACAGATGTGCTGTTTGGAGATGTTTGGCTGTGTGGAGGGCAGAGCAACATGTACTTCAGTACATCCATGGTAGGTCAAGTCAGTCTGTCTTTCTTATGAGGACACTGAATGTGCATCAGAAATCTCTCTGTAGAGCTCAGCCTTGAAACAAACCCCTTTCACTTATACAAAGTATTGGTTCATAAATACTTTTATAATGAACTTACTGTTTTATTTATTACTTTACTCTTCCCCCGATAGGTTTTCAATGCCGAGCAGGAGCTGGCCATCGCACCAAAGTTTCCTCATGTGAGGGGTTTTATGGCAGCCTTGAACATGAGTGAAACTGAGCAGATTGATTTGATTCAAGTGGAACTTCCCTGGTTTGTTCCCTCAATAAGTGAGTCAAGGATTTAATTATTAAAATATTTGCAGCTGAGGGTTTTAGTTTTGGTTATTGAACTGCAACTAAGCCAGTTAAAAACGCTGAATCATGCATATACTGCATATGTCCCTTATTACGTTATAGATGCAGCACAGATCTGTGCTGTACTCAATAATATAATCACACGTAATTGATTAACCTAAATCCATTGCATCAGCCATTATGCCTTTGTTTACATGCATTCTACCACCTGCTTGCAGTTTTCTGCATTACTGATTGACAGGCGTGTATATTTCCAGGAGAGGTGGGAGAGTTCTCAGCAGTTTGCTGGCTCTTTGGGCGTTACATGTATGAGACCCTGAAGTATCCCATAGGACTGGTGGAGTCCTGTTGGGGAGGCACACCCGTTGAAGCCTGGTCTTCACCGAGAGCACTCAAGCAGTGTGGACTGGGGCAAAGTGAAAACAGGTAAAAAAAAACACAGCTCAGCTAATCTGCAGCTTGAAATGTAGGTTAATTGAGGTAATTGAGGACGCTTATCTAAGTCCACCACATGACAAACTGTCCCCATGCACAGCTTGTCATGCTTTTACTCTGAGCAGTTCTGTGTAAAAAAAAATAAAATTAAAAAAAATGTTAGCTTGTACTAACTACTGTTTCCACTTTTTGCACATAAAAGTCTCGGCGGCCCACAGATTAATTCTGTCTTATGGAATTCAATGATCCACCCGCTGCTCAACATGACCATCAAAGGAGCCCTCTGGTACCAAGGTAAGACAGCCTGCACAGGTATCAGATGTTTGGTAGAGCCACATATACATCATCTGCATCTATGAGCCTTGTTTTGCTTTCAGGTGAGAGAAATACAGAGTATAATCGAGACAAGTACAACTGCTCTTTTCCTGCTATGATCGATGACTGGAGGAGGATGTTTCACCAGGGTTCAGGGGGGCAGACAGCGCTGGACTTCCCCTTTGGATTTGTCCAGGTTTGTTTGCATTACAGTTTTAACTTGCTTAATTTAAACAAGTAAAGACAAGCTTTTTTTTAACTTTTTTTAAAAACACCTGACTTGGCGCCCCCTGGTGGTGGTATAAAAAACAAGAGGCAGTGCAAGACATCAACATGTGCAACTAATTTGTCACTGTGTGTGTGTTTTTGCAGCTGTCTACCTGCCATAAAGACAACCCGGATGACGGCTTCCCGGACATACGCTGGCATCAAACAGCAGACATTGGCTATGTCCCAAACTCCCGGATGCAGAAAACCTTCATGGCTGTGGCTATGGATTTACCTGATGAAACCTCGCCCTACGGCACGTAAGACTGTGTTTATATTTAATATTACACTGTGCTAAGACACACCTATGAATCAACCAACAATTAGTACAACATCAGGACGTGCAGATATTGTTTAGAAAGTTTGCATTACTCAACCTTTCAGTTACCCTCTCTCCTTTCCACCCAGGTTAATTTAATGTGTTTTATACACTGATACATAATAAGAGTAATCTTGTGGTGTGACTCATAGACATCCAGGTAGACTATAGGGGCATAAAATAGACAAGGGAACCTTGTAAAATAAATATTCATATCACTTTTTTGCAACTCTTTCATGTAAATTTGATCAAAACCAACAGAAGGTCAGTGCTGTGCTTAACTAACATGACACGTTTGACCTGATCTCACTTTCTTGTATATTTATGAAAAACCCTGCTTCAAGAGTGGAGCAGACGGCTCAAATAAAACCTATTCAAATGTTTCTGCTCTGGCTTGCAGTTCATCTTTGGATGGATTTTAACTTCCTTGTAATCATCCATAAAAGTTTTCATGCACTTGCCCCTGATATGCTGCCAGAATGTGGTACGTGTCTGGCATAATTCTCACATTCACAGACTTTCTTAATGTACCCAAAACCGAAAGACCAACAGGGAAACAGCTTTCTGCCTTTCCTGTCTTTATCAAATGTGATTACGTGTCCTGCTTTTGTATTTACAAGTGATTGGCTTCCTATTTCGCTGTATTGACTTTATACCTCCTTTTGTGATCCATGAAGGCTGTTAAAATATGTGACTTTTTATTTTTGATTCAGGATCCATCCCAGAGACAAGCAGGATGTAGCCTTCAGGCTGACGTTGGGAGCGAGGGCGGTGGCCTATGGCGACAAGTACGTCCCCTTCCTTGGACCTTTCCCCAGCAAAATCCTGTCCACTCAAAGTTATGTCAACATTACCTTCGATCAGAAAGTCTATGTTACACCATCTAAGGACATCTTTGAGGTAAGGCTGGCAGTGGTATACTCCGTGTGAGTTATGTCCTTTATTGCTGTTTTTGTTAACAATGCTAACACAAAATCGCTAAATAACCTTTAGATGTAGTCGTTTAGTCTTATGAACAAACTAATGTCTTGCAAAGTAAATAACCTAAAGCAGTGATTTTTCTTTTTTTTCCATCTGCTTGCCTTTTTTTTTTTGTTTTGTCAAGATCTGTTGCTCAAACGTTAAAGCTTCATGTGGACCTAAGTCTCGCTGGGTTGCAGCTCACATCATGCATTGGGATATGACCACTGTCCAATTATCTGCCAGCTTTTGTCCACCTACTGATGAAGTAGCAGCTCTCCGGTATGCATGGAAAGACTGGCCCTGCAGTTTTAAAGCCTGTCCCATCTACAGTGCCGGTGGGATTTTACCTGCACCTCCTTTTATTATCAACCACTATGCAGCCAACGGAAACATTTGGGAAAGTTTCTGAGCCAGAAACTGTGAGAAGAAAGGTCAAAAAAAAGGAAATCCTTTTTTTTCTCTTGGTCAAAATGAGCTGATTGAACAAGTATGCTGCCAGATTAACCTGGTCATTACTACTAACAGGCCTTTACACTGTAAAAGTGATGATGAGCTAAAAGCAGCTAATGTTTGAATTTTTCACAGATGTAAAGGCACTGATGAATTATGTAGCCATAAAAGCCGAGATTTTTTGTTTGTTTTATTTTATTGTCAGTTTGCCTTCACTTCCTCCTTTTTTTAAGCACAATAAGTTTTGATAAGGAAATGAATCCTACCAGTCAGTCTGGTTAGACACTTCCTATCCCTCCATTTTTGCTGTTTTTTTAATTTCAGTCTCTGCTGCTAAAACCACTGATAACTGCTGAAAGATATGAATATAGAAAAGCATGACATATTTTTATATTTACAAAGTGTAAGATTTTGAACAACACAAATGATTCCTTTTCACTTGAACCTAAGTTGGACTAATAAATGACAAATCAGCAGCTAAGTGTCTGAATGTGTTACATTCGAAGCAAATGGTTTTATTTAAACAGAGATGACAAAGTAAATTGTACAAGAGGTGATTGATAAGTTGATGGCCTCGGGTGGAAGGAGAGGAATTATGCAGCTCTTGTTACAAACACATACAAGTTAACTGTGTGAGTGCTTATGTGAGGACCACAAAGACATGAAGGCAACACTGAGGCAGGATGTCCTGTTTTACAGCTGAGTGACAAAGTGGGATGTTGAATCAAACATGGCAGACAAGTCTGGAAATTACCCTCCTGAAAAGCTTGTTACTGTCATTTCACAGGCAAGTGTTCCATGACAGGATCTTGACAAATAACAGGAAGATAACCATGCTGTCTGACTGTGTGTAAATGTAGGAGGGGACGATGCTGAAAAATAGATGCACTGAGTTTTCCAAAACTGACTATTTGTACAGTAGGCTGTGTGCTTATCAATCACCTCTTGTAAAATTTTAATAACTGCAACTTTGAGTATCCACAGTTCAATAGTGTGCCATGTACCAAAAGTTGTAAAGGGGTGAGCAATAAGAATAATAACCCCCCATTCAGTTGCTGTTATTCTAAAAAGGGGGAAAATATATATACTAATGACATTTTAAACATAATAATGAGGACTCAACGTCTAAAATCCAACTCAGATGTTTATATACATACAGTAAAAAAATGCATGTGTCAAGACCCAGGTGTTGGGTTAAAGTTGCATTTAGCATGTCAACCACAAAGCTAACTTAGCAGCCACATTCAGTCTATTAGCATTAGCCATGCTAGCACACATCCCCAGTAATACTCTCTGGGACTTGCAAGAAAATTACATAAAATAAATAACATAGCTTTAATGTTATTTTATTCCTCTATTTTCTGGATTATTACAACAGGGGAGAGAAACATTGTTGGTCTTGTAAATAAGACTGAAAGGCCAGCATGTTTGACCTTGATTTCACCAGCGGCCTTCAGAATTACGAGCTGTAATATGAGGTTGAGGGTTTCATGGTGGAGGAGGTCAAGTGATGCGAATGAGAGGAGCTGGGAGACTGTGGTGTCTGTCCTGAGAACAGAGATCAAGAGCAGAAGAAGAGTCACCATCAGTATTGAGTGCTCACCGTGTCAGCATTAAAAATGCAAGAGATAAAGTACTGTACTAGTCTGGCATTACGGCCATGCTTTTACTTTGAAAATCTGACAAGTACTGTAAAGTGTAAGAGAGCACACTTAAGAGTGTTCAGCCCACCTAGCTGCTTACATTAATGGTATGTTATTTACAGCAGAGCCTAGAGGAGCAACTGATGTAGTAAGGAGGGTTATTCATACACACTCCAGCAGAGGAAAGTATGACTGAGAGGCTCCAGTGGAGCAGCTTTACCGCTTTGCTAATGCATTCTGACAGCAGTTGTCGAGGAAAAAGATGCTGTTTTTTCTTGTTTTGTTTTTTTTTGTCAACAGGGGATTCTTACCCGGCTGTTAAATCTAAAGGTTACCCTGCTTCTTGTGTTTGCTTCCCATGTCAGCTTTGATGCACCTTGAATACTCATGAGAAGTAACAAAAAACCACAAAATCCAAGCTGAAAATATCCCAAGTATAGAAAGTGATATTTAAACAACCTGTAATGTGCTCTGTCTTGATGTTCTCATCAAAGCCCTGGTGTCTCTGGTAAGCTTCAAAGTTCACTGAAGCGTCGTCCTCTGACAGGCTGTGAGGAACCTGGCCATCACCAGGGCGACAAACCTCAAAACGGATCCATCTGTAACTAAATTTTTAAAAAAAAGAAAGAGAAAGTTAAATTACAAAGCAATCTAGAGTTAATGTATGCTTGCTAAATCTGCGTATACATAAAACAATTCAACATGATTAAAATACATAAATCATGCTGTGAATTTACTTGCTACACTTGCGAGCTCCAGGACAACTCTGGATGAGATTCTGGATGGTGGGATGTGAGAAGCCAAAGAAGTCGGCTCCTGATGGCACGATGGGCATGACAGACTTCGAACTAAGTGAAGGACATGTTGAAAGATTTGAGAATTAAAAAGTGATCAGATAATTTTGACTTGGCTTTCTGAATTTGTCTTGGACCTACAGTTGACTTTATCTGGACTGACTCTAACCCCAAAACAACATATCTTTGTGTCGTTTGTGATGTGAACAGGTAACCATTAACACTTGCTTTGTTAGATTATCAACCAACCCTCATACATGCATTTCGACCATATTGTTCTTCTTTTACAAGTTTTCCATTTGGGTATTCTTTCAGAAAGATATGAGTTAAATGGTTCAGTCATGCTGAACATCCCAGTTAACATAAACTTAACAAAGAACTTCATGGTGATCTTCTGTACCTGACAGATGCGATGGCCTTCAGCAGATTTGAGTGGCATGTCAGGGCAGACGAGGCCACAATGGCATTCTGGGGATCTTCTTCAGGCACAATCTCAAACTGGGAAAAGGACACAGGACTGTGTGTGTCTTTAAAGTTTATTTAAAATCATTTCATTTGATTTGATTGATTAATCAAACACAACTTAACTGACAGGGTTGTACTTGACAGTTTTGTAATGTTAACTTGTTGAAATTGACTAAATGATTATTCACCTTTGTTTGAATTCAAATGAACTGCATTTATGAAGCACTCTTTCAACCACTGAAGCATTTTTACATGAAAGTCAGCTTCCACTCATTCACACACACACACACGCACATTGACACAGTGATGGCAGGGGCGTCTGTGCAAAAAGCCAACCTGCTCATCCAAAACAAAAACACACAAAAACTCACATGCCAGCAGAAGAGCCATCAGAGGTAATTTGGGGTTCAGCTGCACTGATGATGGAATTTTGGTAAACATGACAATAACACCTGTGTGTGTGTGTTGTGTGTGTGTTTACCTGTGGACCTGTTCCTCCATCTTTGATTTGGCAGGTGTACAGGCACTGCTGGTCGGGATTTTTCATGCTGGCAAAGACTCGTGTGCTGCAGAAGCCCACTGGGTAGATGGCACACTCATCATGGAACAGCATCCTGTCTGTGATAATCTGGAGAGCAGACAAAGGTTTTTTATTCGGTAAAATGCTTCAATGAAGGTTTTTATTTTCAACATTTTGTTCGTATAACAGACTTAATGTGTCTTTCCCGGAGCATCTAATGTACAGTTTAACTTGTCATAGTGTTATGAAAGCAGGTGAGCCTACAAAGTAAGTGACCATGGTGATAATTAAGCTAATGACATGGGAGTCAGCTCTGACACTGACCTCTCCCAGGCTGTAGACTGTTAAACCTCCCAGTACGATGGGAAACACAGGACGACCAGACGAGTCCAGAGGGATGGGCTGCACCAGCTTCCGAGACCCATCTGCCAGTTTTCTCTTCTTCGTCATCTTCTTCGGCACTAAACAACCAGAAAGCAGAAAATAATAAGCCATTGTGTTGAAAGGTGGTTGTTCACATATTTTGTTTGATTTTCAATATGTATTTGTACTGATACTTTGCCATAACACTCACATTCTTCCTTTCCATTTTCTTTGCCTCGCTCTTTTCTTTCCTTCTTAGGTTTTTTAAGAGGTCCGTCCTCCCCTGTTGACACCACTGAGGCCAGGTTGTGCCCCGCAGACAGCCCTGAAGCTCCTGCAGGACCTGACGTAAATGCAACAGGCGGCACAGGTGGATGAGAGCTTGAGCTGGGTGTTGGCAGTATCTCCCCCTCTGACAAAGACTGGTACTGCAGCAGTGACTTCAGTAAAAACCTGTAAATTAATATTAATATGAATATAACATAGTTGTTGGGTTTATGAGCAAAACTAATACCAAAGAAGAGAAACAGGATAAAGTGAGAGAAATAAAGTCTTTGCTGGATAAACCAGAGGCCAAATAATAATTTTTAGAATTATTAAAGCTGAGACTTGTCTACTGACCTCCTTTCCTCCTTTGCTCTCAAAAACTTCTCTTCCAAGTGGGCAACTTCATCACAGAGGGCTGCGTTTTCCTGTGGGTAACAATTTACAATATCAAACCATGTACATATGTATGATTTGAAAGGAAACCTCCAGTAAAACTGCTCATAGCTTTTTCAGGAAATATTAGTTTGCTCACAAATATCATGGCACGTGCAGTTTTGCGCAGTCTAAGGTATTTCAGTCGGTACTTTTCGTTCTGGCTTTTTCGTGGACCTCTCTTCATCCTGGTCTTATGGTCTGAGGAACTGGCTGGAGACGGGAAGGCAGGAGCCGAAGCACCTGAGCCAGAACTAGAGATGGTATTCTGCTGCGGAGAGCTGAGGAAAGATTGGGCAGTGAAGGCCTGCAGTGCCTGCTGCCGCTCCTCATCAGTCTGTGAGGAAACACGAGGGGGAAGAGAAAGACGAGAGATCTGTTTATATGCATCTGGATTACCTGAGGCTAACGCCTGTGCGGCCTTACAGATGATGGATGAGATTGCAGACAATAAAATATCACTGATGGAGCTTAAACTTAAACTGCAAAAAATGAAATGTGCACAAGATCTTCAAAACTAAAGAAATTATGTTTTCTGAGCTTTTCTCTCTTTCCCCTTTAGAATACTTTCGGACTAAAATTCAGATCCAAGGAAAAAACATAAGTCTGTTGCCAGGTGTGAATTTGTCAAAATGAATTTTCCAGTATGGTGCCAAGATCCCACTGCTGACCAACATTTAATCCATAGTTGACACAAGCTCAGCTTTGGAGTTCAGTTTTGATGGTGGGAGAGTATTAGAGTATTACAACTGCTAAAGGATTACAAAGGTGTTATAAGTGCTTTGAATTACAGTACCTAATATAAGATATTTGGAGTGTACTCTAGCCTTCTAATTGTGCTTCTTGCACCAGCTTTAAGTGAAAAAAAAAATAGCAGATATCTTTTAACATTGGATCAGATCGACAGATGGTGTTAAATCTCTACTGCAAAATGTTATGTCTATTATTAAACAGTCATTCTGGACCAAGATCTGGTGTGAACAACAACATCTCTTAATCCTTGACTTAGAGTCTGGTCAACTGTATTTTTCACAATATATTCGGGTTTTGTGTGAAGTTGGCTTTAGTGTCCCTTAAAACTCACCAGCAATGCAAAGACTCCGTTTCTGTTCTCAATCCTCTTGAATCTCCTGCTGCCTTTTTGTGTCTGAAACATAATGTGAGACTGAGGCTAATGCACGGGGCTGGAAAAGCCAAATTTGACTGCCAAAAACTGAGGGGTCAATTTAGATTAATTTCACGATTATCTAATACAGCAGGTTCAAGGTTTCTGCATCTGTCTGCCTCTTTCTAATACTGTAAAATAAGGTCAAAAAAGCAGGATGGAAAAACATGGAGAAACAAAAAAAATTGTCACCGAAAGAAAGATGATTGCATGCACTGTTTCAACTTAACTCACACAAATGTTAAGTGGAGGTGCAGGTTGTTATACTCAACAGCAGAGGCTGCTGTCAGACTGATTCTTTAGCATCATCCTTACCTCACGATACATGACGGCCTCCAGGCTTGACTTTGCGCTGCCAAGCAAAAAACAACAAGGTGATAGTCATAATGTAGATTTAGTAACAGGTTTGTATGTCATTTCAGAAATTAAAACAAGCATTAGGTTTCAGTGAACAAAAGTAAAGGCTAAGAAATTTGCTGTACTTGGACTGAACAAGCCCCCTGTCGATGATTCTCTGTTTAATCTCTTTTATGTGCATTGGACGTCCAGCTTCTTCCAACACAATCTAAAAGAGAAAAAAGATAAATGATTGCCAAAGAAAAGCTCTTCTTCTGTGATAAATTAACAATATTTATGATTCCAAACACAAAAAAAATATTAAGAATGAATGGCAGATACCTGTGCAGCATCGAGCCATGTGAGGTTTGGCTTCTCTGTAATTTCACTGGGCGGTTCACTGAAAAAATAAATTGAAATAGAAATCATCCATTGTAACATTTTTATTTAATGTCATGGTATTTTGAAAATCCGCATTTATAAAGCATTGAACTTTTAAAGCTTATGTTAACTTATGTTTCAGTAAGTGTTAGAACTGCACCAGGATATTAAGACTGCTGGCAGCTGCAAATGTTGGAGGTACTGTGGTTATTGTTCAATACCGGGGAATTTAACCCTGGGATGTAATGTAAGGGATGAAATCTTGCAGTTTTCTATGTATGTAAGCAGCGAGTCTACACTTTCTTAAGTATCAAAACAGTAATAAATGATATGTTTTAAATATATATTATTTTATCCAACAACCTCTCCAGAGTTTCAGCGGTCCCGGACAGACTTGCAATGTTGTCCAGAGCAGGAAACAGAGAGTAATTGCCCTGTCCATCAGCCTCCATCTCTGATTCAAACGTATTAAGAGACTCCATGAGAGACAGAAACCTGTTCAAAGAAACATTAGCAAACTATTATTTATATCTTTCTGCCTTCAGCTAACGTTATCTTACAGACTGGGCTTGAACAACATGACAGAGACTAAAAGCAAGCATATGCATGTTGTGATACAGCGTAGTTAGATAACACTTGCCAATAACGAACAGCCACCTATTACATAATTTGTTACAGTAATTTAAAGCTAAAAGCGTGAAAAAACAGACCTTTAAGAGACAATTCAGCGAGCCCACTTCTGTTACTTCGTGCTCAATATTTTTTGTTTTCGTGTATCAACCGGAACCTTCAGTCGTCTTCACCGCATTGTTTACACTCGAAGTGGCTAAATGCTAACATTAGGTATCTTTCAGCAGCCTCCGTTTAGCCGAGGTTATATTGTAGGTTGTATGAAGAAAAACAAATTCCGCTAATATTAATATTAAAGTAAATATCAACAGTAAATATCGAGCATATCGAAAAAATAGATGGCTAGGTGAATTGACATTCACAGGACGGTATTAGTAAGAGCACTCTTACCGGATATCCGGTGTAGTTTGTTTTGAAGTGTTTGAGAAATTTGTTCCGTATACTGAAAGAACGTGATTCTATTATACATTTCAATAAATCCTAAATTCTTTAGCAGTAGACAATAAGCTATCGATTTACTGATTATTAAAGCAAAATTTTATAAAAATTTTTGGTAAGGTTAGTTTTTTTTATATACACAGTTATTAACTAAATGGAACTTTTTTTCGTTTTTTATGTTTAATTTTGTGTCTATTCACATTTTATAACTTACCATATTGTTTGAAAAGAGTTGTGATGCCTATGAAATGCATATGCAATGCATTTTTATTTTGTACATCAATAACTACTTCTGCTACTACAGTCATTATCATTATCATTATTTTTTTTATTAGTAGTAGTAGCTGTAGTATTCACAATGGGCAGATAAAGATAGGAATGGTTAACTAGCCTAAACCTGCATCACACTTTTGATGTAGAAATGTAATTTAAATAAAGTTCAATAGGATTTTTTTTAGTATAAAAAGAATTCAGTGTTTTAGCAACCCAGGTTTTATTACCTTTTGCTTACTTTTGGAAATACATCTTGAAATGTATGTGTCACATACACAATTTACAAAAAGCGTTGTTTTTGTCCTCACACCCTGTTTGTGTAATTTAAGGCCACATAATAATTTGTCATTTAATTTTTCTCATCTGAAAATCTTTCAAAGTAATGTCTTAACACCATTTCTCAAGATAAATGGTAAGTAGGGATCCAACTGGCATCACTTTCTGCTGGATCCCTCTTGTATGTGTAATCATTATTCTGCATAATAATCATCATCTTTCTCAGCCAATGGAGTCCATGCACCAAAAAATGTTAACCAGATAACACAAAACAGGCAGCTTTGTTGTTTATTCCACTTACCTTCACCTTGATGCTCTAAAAATCAAGTTAAAGTTTCATTTTTAAATATCTAATTGCAATAATCTCAAAATAGCTTGACCTACAGACAGAATTCTTTTATCACTTAATCTATGAATCCATCTACATCTTTGCTCAACTGATCTTTTCCTAAAATGTCAAATTAGCTATATTTTGCAATCATCATGGACATCATACATAATTGAGGAACTCCTTAGATATTAAAAATATATCGTCTACCATGAAATGATTGAGTATATATCCATGAACCAATGAAATATCCAGCTTCAGAGTTTTTTAGTGATGGTAGAGTGTCCTGCCATAGCTGTCAATTTATACACCATACTCCTCTGAAAATCTTTTGTTGAAAAAACTCAAGAAAATATTGTGTTTCATAAAAGTTTCTGTACTTCATCACTTGCAGTTCCCAAAGATATCAGCCCTCATCACTACACAGTGCCATTTGTGGCAGTGACCTAAATGTTTGTCTGGTCAATTTATATGCAGAGAACACACAGATTATAAGGACATGTGGAGCATAAATATGCCACATCCACAACCAGAAGGGACTGGCCAACAGTGGAACAAAAAACTCATGGAGGACTGAAAAAAAGAGGTCTAACAGAGCTCATTTGCTGTTTGCTGAAAAATCAACATCTTTATTTGTTATTTCATTTTTTCATGGCAACAGATTATACATAAAAGGGTCTGCTGACCCTTAAATCATTCAAGAAATTACTTTTTGACAGTCTTAAAACCAATAAAGTGGCAAATTAAAGGCTTAAAATTATTCAAAAAAAAACCTTTTATCACTTATGTTTTGTTTATATAGCCATGTACATAATGTTAGGTTTATCTACTGAGGTTTTGAGATAGTATACATTATTCCTACATTTCTTCCTAGACATACTGCCTCCTCTCACACACTGTGGAGATAAGTGGAATTCACTTTGTGGTTCTCACAGAATAATAAAATTTCCACAACTACATTTTTTTCCAAGGTTATTGCCTTCAAAGACTTTGCTATGAACAGTTTTCTGCTAGGGTAATTGTCCAAATAACAAATGTTGACAGTATCTTCTGGCCATTATCTGGAGTATGGGGACATGTTTCTGAAAAAAGATTTTTTTGCTGTGTACTTTTGTGAAGGAACAGTAATAAAGTCCTGGTCTCCACCATTTTATTTCGATGGAAGAACATATTCAGTGATAAATATTTTTAAACCTGAGCAAATAAATCCAAAGCAACCTTAAATACACAACATCATCAGTAAAGGAAACACATTTTGCTGTTTGGATGAACCAACCGTTTAAAGCTTCACTTTTCTTGCTTATTTTATCTCCTGCACTTGATCACATCGTTGGTTTGTTTTATGCCTCAACCAGGATTGTACAGCATGCACACATGCAACACTGAACTATAAAATCCTTATTTATCCACTTACATTTAAATAGTATAGTGACTCAGCTCCCTTTCTTCATTGAATGTCCTCTTATGTGGCTAAAGCTGACCGAACAAGCTCTGTGGTCCTAACGTTAAAATTGCAGAATCCAGACAGGAGACAGGAGTATTTCATATCACGTAACCCATGGCTTTAATTGTTTGCTAATTTTTTTTATTTTTTATTTTACTGCATAACCCAAGTTCAGGGGTGCAAATGAGGATATTCTCCAAGCTTGGTCCTGATGTGGCTAGAACAGAGGAAGAAATTGCAGGGGTGCTCTTGTGTAATTCTATTTTAACATTTATTTGTAAGCCCGAGATTTTCAGATGGCAACTTTTAACCCCTCGTTTTACACTTGAAACTGTGCAACGTAGCATCCCTGAAATGAGTCAGCATCTCTCTAAGCAAATACACTCACCGTCAATACATTCCTTTGCTCTTTCCCCATAGAAACATATAGCTCTTTCCCTATAGAAACAAACATTTCAAAGCAGGTCAAAGATTATTTACAGTATTGATTAAATGATAAACATTCACTGACCTTTGACTGTATCTTGCTTAGAGAACAAAACATTGGTCCTGAGCTCTGTCCCCAACGTTATAAAATATGTAAAATACTGTTGTTTTTTGTCTTGTTGTTTTTTTTTATGATAGGTATGTTAACTGCAGTCATATTTTGAACAGAGACAGCTAGATCGTTGTGTCTGAGACTTCTCAGTAACAGTTGAGCCAGCCATAGTTGAGCAGCACACGCATCACTCTCCTGTATGGCAGGTAGTACTCGCTCTGTCTGGGGCCAGATGAGAAATATAGATATCCTGTGGGAGGGAAGAGTCAGTTTATATGCAAGTATGCAATTATGACAAGTATGGTTTAACCATTATTTGATCATTGTAGGGCAGCAAAACAAGCAGTAAGCATAACATTTACCTATTGCAGACATCTTTTTCACAGCCACCTTACAAAATTCTTAGGGTGAATGTGTCAGCAAAGTGTTACACCGTTACACATCCATCATATAAAGAAAGCCACATTGTCCTCCTGGCCTCCTCATAAATAGAAACCCTCCTTTAACTCTGTTTTTGGTCTCCACCACTTTGCTCTTGATGAAATCATCTGCCCTTTTAGCTGCTATGTTCACTAGCTGATCGCTAACTTTTTCTGTCTGCAGAATAAAGCACAAGCTTTTAATTGAAAACAGCTGTCTGTTGCTGAAAACTGGGTTAATTATGGTGGTCAGGGTTAACTAAAATAGCAAAGTTGTGAGCTGTTAACAGTGTTAGGAAATCTGCTAAAATGCTCCATGGGGTGGACATTTTCCGTGGGTTTGTCACTAACAGACCTTCCAGCATGGTCATTTGAGAAATTGTTAAAGGAATAGGTTGAGGAAATGGTCAACCACATAACTTCCTTATAACTTTGTCCCTGTTTCCCCCTGCTTCCAGTCTAACATTAAGCCGACTGTTTAGCTTTATATCCAATAAACAAACATGAGAGTGGCAACAATTTTCTCACTTATCTCTCATTAAAGCAGGTAAGTGAAACTGTAAAAATTGTTCTGTTCATATAAAACACCTTATTATTATCATTTCCTGCCTTTCTAGCCAAAGGTGGCTCTTGATTATATAAAATGTGAGTAACTTTTCTCACCATAATTCTCAAAAGCTGCATCCACTGTTTTTCCTATTCCAGGGAAATCACGAGTGATGAATCGTGGGTATCCAGAGTCCATTCGGTTACTGCCCTCATCATAGCTGCAAAAGCAAAAAGACAGCACATTACATTCGCTCTCTAGATGTCAAGTTGTCTTTGTAATTATTTTTTTATTTATTACAGAGTAACAGCCATTTTCCATTGTAACAAATGAAACAACAAAATAATTTCACTGGATTATAAACACTTACCTCCAATACTGTTTATTCACAAAAATTAGTGTTTTTCCAGTAGATTGCACATAAACTGCTGCATCCACCTTTTTGACTGAGGAGGGGAGGCCGAGGCTGGTGATGGACTTTGGATAGCCTGGAAGCATTGTCTTTGTATAAGCCCTGATGCCCCAGTATTGATTACCTGCAGAAAAAAAGAGATGTAGGGTAGTATGTGATGTATTTCCTGCTTCAGATCACCCACTGAATACAACAGAAGCCTGCGGACTTCACCTTCAAAGAGATACGCCACATCCTTGTACGGGACTTCATATGCAGCATCGACAGAGTTGATTCGGGACCATCTTGAGCTTACTTTAATCAAACGGATTTGTCTGTTTGTACCCTTCCTCCAGTAGTATCTAAGGATTTAAAATTGATAGGTGAAAAGATATATTCAATTATTTCAAACATAAACATGGTAATCACAACACATTTGAAACCCACCCGTTTTTAAAGAAGAACAAGTCTCCCCTGATGGAGGTAGCGGCATCGAACACCAGACTGCGGCTGCACTGCTCATCTTTGGGGTTGGATATGGTTGGATCCTCTGTGGGTTCCTCTGGTTCAGGAGCTGGTTCGGGAGATGGTTTAGGTTTTGGTCGTGCTGTGGGAGTTGGTGTACGGCTACCTGAGAGATGGATTAACAAAATACAAAGTGGCTCGACTAGGATCATGAATCATAATAAAACAAATAAATATTAAAATAGATGACAAAAATACACTTTAGCAACACATTTTTTACCTAATAAAAAAAAATTAATCAAGTTTAATCCTCATGCTGTTTAATGGTTATTATAATTTGCCAAATACATGTCAGTTGCTTACTGATTCAAAATATTCTGTCATGTAGATCCATTGAAGCCAAATTCATAGTACTTCTCACTTTGAAAACTCTGACCTGATCACTTTATTGGAAGTTTGTCACACACTGTTAACTGTAATCTGATGTTCCTGCTCACCATAAAGTGCTTGAACCCCTCGCTTGTCGTCATCCGGCAGCCTGTATCCGTTTGTGTTCACATATTGATAAGTAGGGAACATTAGTGCTCGTCTGTCCCTGGAGTGATCCAGGCCCAGAGCGTGGCCGAACTCATGGGCAGCCACCAGCAGCAGATTCACACCTCAACACAGTCAGAGATATACTTTAATTCGATATACAGAAAATAAGTTTCATGTTGTTATTTAATTTTGTGAAAAAGTCTGAAAGAAAGTAGGAAACTACTATGTAAATTGTGCTGAATATATGGACTTCTTTACAGGGAACTGCACAGATTACAGTGCACAGATTACAGTTCATTTACCTCTTCGGGTAAGAGTCCATGTTTCATCATCGTCAAAGTGTGTGTCTCCTCCCTGACCAAATCCAGGAGAGTTTGCATGAGCAAGGACTCCACCAGCTCCATCAAAAGGGTAAAAGTCGCCATGATCTACAAGTGGACAAAGAAAATAATGAAATCTCTGGTTTAAGAGTCAATGAGAAAAGGATTCACATGCACAGATCAGCTGCCAATACAGAAGTAACGAAGACTCACATCCGCCCTTGAAGAGGATCATGATGTCTGCAGTGCCGCTGGTGATCTGTTTGAAGTCCAGCGGGATGACGTCGCTGTAGAGCTGGAAGGCCTGTGCGATTGTTGCATCCACCTGTCTCCTGCTCAGATCTGGAGTGTACTGAGTGATCCTGTTTAAATCACATCATGCACTATGTGATCATCACCTTCATTTACTTGACTAAGGCAGTGACAGCGGTTGAGCCGTGTTTGACTTTCGGTTACCTGTATGTGATCAGACTCTTCTTCCATCTTGGTTTCCCATGGAAGTGTGCGTATCGACTGATGTCTGACACACCACAGCGAGGCGCCTTCATTGCTTCCATCGTCTCATTATTCAACACACCAGTCACCTGGTGGTCAGATGACGACACAAGAACAGGGTTTTTGAAGTGAGGTTTGAAAAATGTTGATATTTTGTCATTTGCTTTATAAGTTCTCATAAGAATACTTAGTTAAAGTTCTCATTTCTTTAATAAAGGGCAAACAGAGTCATGTTTCATTCACTGTAATTACCTCCAGGCCAAAGAAAGCCTGCATGGTCTGTAGATCCTCACTGAAGGCGTCCCTACTGATGCTTCGTATTGACGAGTTTTTCATCCCAACATCAGCATAGAACTGAGACAAATACGCCTGATATCAAGACAAAAAAAAAGATGATTATTTCACAAGTGATTCATGTTTCTGTCTGACAGAGCTTCCTTTCTTCTGACGGAGCTTATTTCTTCACTCATTTCGCAGCCTGTTTCATTTCTGACATCCCTCGTCACTTCACATGCAGATGTTTTCACCTTGTTAGCTCAGACTGTTTCTAGTTTCTAATGTTTTCTGCAGACTAATTACCTCAGCCAGATCTTCATCCCCCGGTGAAACTGCTGGAGCAACAGTAGGTGCTGCATGACAGACGGCTAAACAGCCCAGCAGCACTATCCAAAAACCTGCAACAGACATCTTGTGAAAACGTTTTCTTCTTTCCGCCCGCTGTCCTCTAAGGTGTCCTCTTGTGCATTCAACTAAATATTAAGAGAAGCCCCTTTGTCTAAGGGGGAAGGGGAGTAAATAGAGGCCCCTATGATAACACAGTGGGAGGAGATAATACGATCAGTTTAACATCGCTGATTGATTATTGGTAAAGCAGTTTTGTTGTTGTGTTCTGTTCTGTCCTGTTTTGTTTAAATAAAATGCTTCGTGCACCCTTTAAAGCCACAGATTTATTTGTTTCATCCCACCATTATGAGTCATCTTCAATTATGTTTGTATCAGTTTTTCAATTGGTGTGATTGGAAACTCGGAAAGAGTATTCAGAAAAATACACTGTATTTATCAGGCCAATTTAAGACTGAACTGCAATAGTAAGGAGCATCCAAATTTAAAAAACACTTATTTGCTTTATTGGCTCATTTTGAATTCCGGGTTTTGGAGTAAAAAAGAAAACAGGAAAACACAAGTTCAAACTGTAGCTTATTACAAGAGAAGCTGAAATATGAAAAAAACACAAAACTGTCCTGAAAACAGCAACAAAACAACATCTCGGTCGAGAACAAAACATTTTGTTCTTTTCAGTGTTCTCTTGAACTTTGATAACCCTTTATGTACAGTGACCGCAGTCCAGTTTGGATGGTAAACATGAGCAGGATGGAGGCATTTAACTTATGGTTAACTCATGGCACAAGACATGCTACCTCTCAGTTGGGGAGGGGCAAAGTTTTCCACATTAAAGGGGCACTTTAGTTCATTTTAATAACTGACTGAATAGACAACTGATTGTTTTACTGATCCACTCTTGTTTTTCTAATAATAAGTAGTTTCTAGTAAGAATGTATGATGCTAATTAACATAATACATTTTCAACACATTTTAAAGAGTTCTAAAAAAAAACGATGTCATTGAGACAAATTAATCAATTGTTCTCTACACTTCATACTGAACCTTTGAATTTCAGTGGCCATGTGTCTATTATTTCATACTGGTTTATTTTTCCCAAAAATGTTCACACTTTGAAAATTTACTATTACAACCACTAAATATCTTCTCACCTTTCATTTGAAATCCTCATTAGATACTACTGGAGGAAGAGTACAACACAAGGAATCTATTTGATTAAAGTGAACACAGGATGATCCTGAATCCACTGTGTTGATGTTGCATAAACAAATCTGCAGATTTAGTTTGGCGCAAGTTTAACCGACCTTTTAAAGGGAAAGAATTCAGGCCTAGTCAGGCCTTTTGCTTGCATATGGTTTATTTTATTCAGCCTGCATTTTGTTAAAAATAACTAAATAGAAACTTTTTTACTCCAGTTTGTTTGAATGCAAGATTTTTACTTTTAATGGTGTATGTTTAAGGTCCGGTGTGTAGGATTAAGCGACGTCTAGTGGTAAAGTTGCAGATTGCACCTGACTGAATATCCCTCCATGCCCCCCCCTCCTCTTCACAGCATGCTGGAGAATCTATGATAGCTGCAAATCTCTCAAAAAACAGGAAAGGCCCTCTATGGAGCAGACAGCTTGAATCTTTCTAACCTTTGTGATGTTTTTATCTCAGGTGATCAAAAATTATGAGCCAGTGACAAAAAAAGTGCCATCGTACCTGAGAGGAACATCTCAGATGTTATTTACATACAGGTACGCATGTACATATACAAAAAGTCAAAAGTTAAATAAATCAATTTCATTTACTCAGTTATCTAATTACTTATCAACTGTTACCTTAATTTTCTCATTACAGAGTTTTGATCAGTAAATAAAAACATATTCTCAGTTGTTCACCGCTGTATGTTTATTAGTCAGTTTTATCTGAAATCAAACTGGTAAGATTTTGCTTCAATGCAGAAGAAGACGCTACATGTCAACAGAGCATCATACAAAAGTGTTATTCTTCTCATGTTGTCGCAAAAATAATGAGATGAAATGTCACTGACAAAGTTTAGCTGTAAACAGAAGATTTCTTTTTAAGCAACATAATGTTTTAAGATTTTGGCCAATTGGTGTTTTCAGTAAAAAAGTGTGTCCAGTGCAGTAAACCCCACCCGTCTGCCACCTAAACACGGTAAAAACAAGAAATTGCAACTTCTATTTCGGTTGTTTGGTTCTGCTGCTCAGGTCCACATGTTCAAAGTTCATGACCGTAAACTGATGATTCTTCTCTCTTTTTTCTCCTTTACCATGAAACTTAAAGGCCCCGTTGACTGTTTTTGTGATATGGGACAGTGTTCATGGATAAGTTTGGAAACCTGGGGTCCATTGTTTCCCCACACTTATTATACCAGAGACTGGGCTAATAAATAAAGATTACTTTTAGTTGGAAAAATAAAATAAGATACTGAGCAGTCTAATGTTGCTTTTTCAGCTGAATTTATAAATTCTTAATTAATCTTCTGTTTATTTTACAGGCAGCATTTTCCACATGGTCAATAACTAATATTTCAATAACCATACAAACTGATTAATGGCCATTAAAAATAAGACATTTAAAGTCAATTAAAGCTGGTACCTTATCTGTTATTAACCTCTCTAATGAAGAAGATCGTTTTCCCACATTCACTGACATGCACGGCAGCATCAACCTGTCCAACCCTGGAGCTTAAGCCGTGCCCATACATACATAGACAGCATGACTTCTAAAGCTGTTGAACCACCCAATACTTATGACCTGGAAAAACACAGCCGTGTCACCGCATGATAAAAAACAGCAACATACCACAAGCATGGCCAAACTCAATGAGCCTCTTGCATGAACTGCAACACTTAAGTTGCACAAGGCTGTAATTTGGCGTTCAACGTTGTGTTCTCCTACTGGAAATCCAGCCTTGTCATGCTGACAAGGCCTAAGTGATGCTTTGCAGACTGCCCATTACTATACCAGGGAATATATGTACACCACGCCTTTGGCAGGGATGTCGTATGCATCAACTTCAGGAACTGATGTTCGGTAAATATGTGGCTCCATTTGAGGCGATTTCAATAAGTTGCCTGTGCTGTTTTCAGTCATGTGTGCCTCAGTTAACACAGCAAGCAGACTAAGCCACGGCGCAAATGTATTAAAGCTCTTTTGCAATATGAAAAAAAACATATTGTACCTGTATTTAAAGAAAACTTTAATTGAAATGAAGTAAATGGGTTTTTTTGAGAGTTCAATACACAAGAGACATAAAAGTACTGTTAGAGCACTCAGTTGTCCCAAACTGAGTACTGCTAAGTACTGTTTGTGGGCTAAAAATGTTCAGAAATTTTTCATTTTAGGCCACACCTCTGTGATGATGTCACAGCAGGTGTTTTTTCATCCGAGGGCTTTTCTTTTACTTTGCAGGAAAACATTGATTAACCACAACAAGCAGCATAAAGGATAACAAGTTCTGACAATCCGTAAAATGTAACTCAGCTTGTTTGTAATGCTGCTTCTCACAGAGCTGTTATGAGTTGTTATATTTTGCCCTCATCAAAGTGCTCATGTCTTCCTCCTCCTCGTGGCTGAAAGGCACAAGCGAGCACCACCCGGGGTCCATCAAAGGGAGAGAAATCTCCATGAGCTGCAACAGACAAGACACTGCTTCACACTACGAATTAGACAGGATTTGTAAAGAATCTAAAGTGCTGTGGTTGCATCCCTTTTGGGCATTATTAGCACTTAATAGGAATTTCGGTTTTGAGCATGTTTTGACCAACGTTATAATTGTTCAAAAGTGTTTTTCTGATTTATTCCTGCAGGCAAAGGAAAAGATTTTATCAGCTTTGCCACGCTTGAACGTCAGTGGTGCTGCTTCACTCTGTTTCTTTGATGCTGAACGAAAGGACTTTTCCTCTTCCTCTCCATTCGTATCCCGAGTGTGTTTTGCAGTCCACACAAACATGTAACACTGGGAGAAAGTGATTGAGAAACTCCACAGCTGCAGCTCCAGCAAAAAACGCAAAAAACAAACAAACAGTCCACTATAAACAGGTAATGTTACAATGTTAGTAATCGATTAAGATAAAGAAAAAATCTAGGACATTTCTGAGATTTTACGCAGAACATCTCACATGGATGTGGTGGTGCAGTTCTTCCATTTAGGCTTTTTAGGGTGAGAGCTGAGGCTTTCTTCATCTGAAACACCACATGCAGGGTGTGAAGGTCCAGACGACCCCTCTCTCTGAGACCAAATAAGTTTCCCATCTCTCTAATCTTCTCCTCTGACACAAACATGGATTTGGACTGCAGGTGTAGATTCCTATGAGTGTGTTTTGTGTTTTCTTCCTTGTATTTTACAGCCTTGGAGGATGATGTGATCAGATACAAAGGCAATCAGCACATGATACTTATTCATGCTATATATATTCAATCTTTCAACATATTACCTCTAAATTGTGTTCTCATTGGAGAAGATTTCTCTTTTGATTAATCTATGAAGGACACAAATGAGGTGAATCCTGCTAAAAGTCAGAATTATACTTCATTGATCTCCCTCTTTAAATGTGCAACTGCACAGAAGAAGAAAATCTGAAGACATTTAAAAAGTGGATCAGCAAAGGAGCTGCAGTTTAGAACTAGGAAAAACTGTAAAACTGTCAAACTGTATTTTTCTCCGTCCATCTGATAATGTTGTAATTAGTTTACCATTTAAGAGACATTGTTTTGGTATGTGTTCTCATGGCTCTGCATTTTAGCTGATATCTTTTAATGTAGATCAAGCTAAAGGTTTGGACTTTTTTCACCCTCACCCTTTGTAAAGACAACAATTAGCATTAAGGTAAAAAAAAAATTAATTAAAAAACAGATTGGTACACTGTCATTTTTTACTTTGGTCGGAAACATGTGCATTATGTTGAAGTTTCCGCTTCAAAATGAACCAATGAAATCAAATACACAAAGTATCTTTTTTAAATAAATGCATATTATGGAACATTATGCTATTATATGATTATGTGATTATGTTGTGTAAAGGTTCACAGTGGAGATTTTGCACATCAAAAGTCACACTCATACAATCATATAATTTAATAGGTATTAGTACAGTGGAAAATCTGTGTCATATAAGATGTAAACACATTCTTCCTCACACAAACCATGAGCCAAAAATAGATATTCTGCCAGAACAACTCCATATTTAAACTGTATGTTTCCACCACAGTTTAAAGTGTCACTTAAGGATAATTCCCAGGGTTGGTGGGCAATCACATGGCCCACAAGCATATAATCCTGGTAGTTAAAGTGGGGTCTACCAACACTAATGTGCTTGAGGTTTTGTGGTTGAAACCTCCCAATGAAACGTCTTCACATCACGTCTGGGTTTTCTGTCTGATATCGTGGAAAATATGTGTGTACCACATCTTTTAAAAAAAAAAAAAAAACAGAAGCCAAAACTGTTATTTCCAAATTATTTAAATTCAGTTTGGTCAAGTCAAAAGCTGAAGCCATTAGTGAGGCAAACCTATTTTATATTCATCCACCATCATATCTGTGTATCAGCTTTCATTACAGTGAACAAAAGATTTGAACTTAAATAAACAAAAGATCATCCACAAATGTTAGGAGCATTTTACTGTTTGCTACATGAAAGAAACCACAAATGTCATTGTCTGTAGTTTAATTATTTTATTCTTTATTTTGACAAAATATGACTACTGATAAATAAAACTCCATCCAAAAGTGAAGAAGCACAGTGTTTTTTTTTCTTCTTGTGGTTTAATTTAATCAAGGTTTTCAGGTACTGTCCTCACTTCATGATCACCCATTTACAGTTTTTTAACATCCAAGCCAGGAATTCGCCTTTTCAACTCCAACGACCTGTTTCTGGGTGTAGTCGAATTTGTAGACTTGTGGTCCGACGAAGAAGTAGATGAAACCTGAATGAGAAAAACCAGCAAACAGAATGATTCGTGTATTTAACTTTTGACAGGTTGTGTTGTTGATGATGTTCTTTCTGTCTGATGATGATGATAATTAGGATGATAAGCATCTAGCTAAACTTAAATATCAACTGACACTTGAAAGGCTCCGAGTGGAAAAGTAAATTACTCTGTTTGAATCTCAGAGGGGAACCACTTGCTCTGTAAAAGCTTCCTTTCACACAGTTGATGTTGCATGTAAATTAGCATTCATGTGCTGCAATAACAAAAGAACTTGTAAGAGGAAAAGCTTTGCAGTGGGTAGTGCTAATTACACCGGCTCACCCTCTTTATGCAGAGCTGCGTTTATTGTTGTGTTGACTCCAGGAAAGTCCTCAATGATGTACTTCGGGTAGCCGAAATCCATAACCCTTCGGTTTTCATTGTAGCTGAAAATGACACGATATAAACAACACTGGCCAGAAACTATGATTCACGACTTTCTACTCCTCTTTCAAAGCCGAGACAAAACATTTGTTTTTGTCTGATCGTGTCTTCAAACCCCAAGAGTCCAGATTAAGTCCTTTGCTCTCTGTGTGCGGTCCAAATGAAAAAGATCCTTCAGTCAGATCTGAGTCATCTTTTTTAATTTGTGTGTCTGGGGTTACACCAAAACAAGTTTATTTAAGAACCATAAAAATTCAAAAAACTTGGCTTATCTTGGCTGAATAAAGAATAATTTCATTCAATCTGTTGAACACAAATGCAGAAATCTGTTATGTAACATTTGTGACAATAATTCTGGACTCCAAAATCTGGTCCTCACAAGGAAAAGGGGAGAATCTATAATGTTAAACATGAGCATCCTCATCTGCAGTGCAGAGCTTAAACTGTTTGAATGACCTCAAATAAGCTAAAACATCAAATTAAATTGCTATACAAGTGAGTGCATGTTAAGAAAAAAAGCAGCACGGTCCTGTAAGTGGGTGAAATCCAACTTTAGTCATATGTATTTAGTAGATGAGAAGATTCCCATAATGAATAAGAACAGTAGGGACATGTGATTTTTTGTTGTTGTCTTACCTCCAGTAAATATCATGCATGAAGAAGAGGGTGCGTCCTGTTTTCACGATGTGCACCGCTGCATCAACGTCCTGAACCCAGACTGGAAACCCAAAGTGGGTCAGAGCTCGTGGCTTTCCCTTCACGAGCGAGCCTTTCACTGTCCAGAACATGGATTCTGTCCACACAGAAGAGAAAAAAAGTGAGAAAAAAATCATTTGTTTTCTCTTTTTTGTATTAAGTGAAAACTAAAATTGTTTAATCATAGGGATTAACCTGTGGGGAAGTTAAAGTAATGGATTGATATATTGAAGACGGTTACCGTGAATGAGATAAGCAGTGGATCTGCGAGGCACCCAGAAGGCTGCATCGATGCTGGTTTCAATCTTAGGCATGAAGTTGGAGATGGGACCTTCTTTGATGCCATATTGTGCATTATGTTTAATCCAGAGGTATCTTGTGAGGATAAACATTGCCGCTTTAGTCAAGATAAAGAAACATGACCTTTGACTGTTTGATTTTCCTGCAGAGGAAATATTTCTTCTCAAGAATAATAGTTGTGAATTAAAATAATAAAACAATCATGCAACAGAATCCTCGCTTACCTTTCTTTGAAAAAGAAGGTGGCGTCCCCGAGAGTTGACACTGCGTCAAAGGTCATGTCTGGATCACATCTGTTCTGCATGGCTCGAGGAAACAGCGATCCTGACGCCCAGGGGTTTTGTTGAGAGAACCTCGAATGGTAAGATGGACGACCTCTAACGGGACCTGACACACAGCAACACACATGCAAGAATTAGGCTTAACTTAGTTAAAAACCCTCAGGAGTTCAGAAGATAACTTTACTCCATCAGCATTACTCTACTTCAAAGACAATAACACTTTACACAGATGGAAATTTACTGTAGAGTGCGTTGATATTTGCCACATCCTCTCTAGATAACAGGTTGGCTGGAGGGGAGGATTTGTAGGTCGGATACATCAGTGACTCTGGGTTTCTGGAGTGCTTCAGGCCCAAAGCATGGCCAAATTCATGTGCAGCTACAACAAACAGGTTGAAACCTGCAACAGGACAAAGAAAAGCATCCGTATCAATCATATTGTCTTTTTTATATATTGACTGAATTCCTTCTGGATCACTGTGGACTTCCAGTGGGATTCAGCTCACCACCTGTCTCTCCTGCTGTCCAGCGTTCGTCGTCATCGAAGTGCGTGTCCCCTCCGATGCCCAACCCTGGACCATAGGCATGAGCCAGCGTGCCTCTGGGTCCGTCAAATGGGAACAAGTCACCATGTTCTTCATAATCACAATATAATCCAGACCAAACATGAAACAGAAACCACAGAGAACACCATTTTCTTTCATTCCCAGAAAAAATTACAGGCCTCTGTTCGCCTCATCTAAATGAGTCTGTCCGGTTCAGCAGACAGTGTATGATGAAGCTGCCTTGGTTAGCAACTGAATTACTACTGAAGCTCTCCATGCATATATTCATGGGATTGAGTTCTACCGGATACAAAATACAGAGTGAGAAAAAGTGTATTTTTCATTCTGTGACAGTGACTCTGGCTGTTCAAACCACCTTCAAATATCATCTCTGCCTGTCCTGAGGGAAACAAAAAGACAAACCCACCACTGGTCACAAACTCCACCATGATGTCAGCGCTGCGGGTGTGCGACCTGACAAACGTCAGACCGCTGGCTCTGGCCCAAACGCTGAAAGCTGACTCAACCAGAGAGTCCACAGTGTTGCGAGGCAAATCTCTGGTGTATCTGCCAATGCTGCAACAGGAATGACATGTTATGTTGTTGATGAGAGGGGGGTCAGGAATATAGGGATTAAGGCAAAGGATCCTCATAATATGAATGCAAATCTCATGAATGAGAATTTTTTAAGAGAGCAAAACATATATCAACGAAATGGTTGTACAGCTTTTTGTACATCAAGTTTTTCATTTCAAAACGATTCTGCTCCCCATAGCTCGTCTGTAATTTGTCCTGCATCTAATCCAGGAGGCAGGCCTCAAGCAGAACTCGCAGAGAACCAAATAGGGACGTCTCAGACAGCATTACATAAGTTCAAGCATGTATGACAAACTCGGCACCTTCACATGGCCACAATAACTCTCAGAGGCAGGAGTCCCAAATCCAAAAATCTGTTCACTATAATGATTTGTGACAGTTGCTATTCCCATGTCAGCCAATGGTTTTATTGTCTGCTGCCTCAGAAAGTAGTGACAGGGTTTGCGGTTTAGGGACAAGCAGACAGTTCTATTTTTTGCAAGTTCAGTCTCGGTCAGACATGCCTTTATCGCTCGCATATAGATTGTATTTCTACTACACTTTTTTTAAGTTAAAATAGTGATAGCATCTTAATTTCTAAGCATCATTCAAGTCCACATAGTTACCTGTAGGTGATGACATTCTTGTTCCATCGTGTCCCCTGGATGTCACTGTAATCCTCCACATCTGGAACGCCACATCGAGGGCTGCTCATCATCTCCAGGGTGTTGGAGTCAAGGACACCTGTTGCATTGAGCCCAAAGAATATCTGCATCTCTTTCACCTTGGAGGTGAAGGAGGGTCCGCTCCGCTTCATGCGCCCCATCTGCTCCTCTTGCAGGTTGTAATACTGCTGAAGGTAATCCTGTGAGTAAGTACAAGATCCACATCAAGCATCATGTTGCACTGAGGAGCCAAGCAGATGAGCTGGTCCTGCACAGCTCAATCAATGCCAAGGAAGACAAATTGTATTCAATTTGTGGACGAGCTCCTTTTTGGCAGCATGCATTATGGTAGATTGCTCATTATCATCATATTCCATCAAACTGTGCATCATATTTATTCATAACCTCTACGGATACTCACTAATCTGCACCCCCTTGGGTGCAGCATCAACCGCCGCACACATCTTCCCGAACTATAACTTAAATCCTTCACAACAATAAAATGAAAAAGACTCTCTAAGCATTTAGTTCCCATGCTGATTGAATCTGCAAAAACATGCCACATAACAGCTAAAAGGACTACGAGGGCAGAGCAGTTACTTACCTCCGCCCCCCCACCCACACAGACGCAAAAGAAATAAAAACATAATCACAAAATCCCACACACAGGCGACAATGGATCCTTGCAATAACCCTCAATAAAAACACCCTCAATGAACACATGCTTCTGGCATTGTACAAGAGATAGAATGAAACACAGCAGAATCTCAAACATCTGTAATGCAGCTCATGCAATTATGCACTTACAGCGGCCAGCTTCAAGTCAGCCTGTGGTTCTGTGGAAGGAGAACTCTCTGCCTCCGGCATAAATGTGGGTGCCGTAAAACACGGACCGGGCATAAGCAAGAACAACACACAGCTAGAGAGCAGCATGACATGCATTTTCACAGACTTAACACTACATGAATTGTCGTGGCCGAGGTTAACACATGGAGATGGGAGTTCTGGTTAATGAGAAAGCCTTTTAAATGGTTTTTGTGACTCATACTACTTGAAAATCCAAAGGGAAGCCTCAGACAGAACTATGGAATTAGGGAGGAGTTTAAAGAGAACCAAAGACAGCAAAAAGAGACGAGAAAGAAATGACATTTGAACATTTTTTGTCACATGACATGTTTGCTCCAATGACAGGTTGAATGGATTCAGTGCACAGTTTCAGTTCCAACATCTTATTCAAATTAGATGCAAATTTAAATGCAGAATTTTTTTTTTCTAACACAATAAAAGCTATCAAAATAAAACAAAAACAACATTTTTCACCAGGGAACTGACTTGTACATAATCCCAAACTAATTGTGAAACTCCAACATACGAAGAACATACTGCTTTGAAAAAAGATGATCTCTGCAAGAAAAGCTCATTGCAAATGTGAATAATCCTATGTTTAGCATAAACATACAGATATCCCCACCATAAAAACCCAAACAGTTCTGCTATTTAGCAAATGCTTTCCTCAGCAGAGCCTCAAATAGCACCCAGACTGATCAACACAATCAGCTGGGTGGCACTGCTCAACCCCACGCATTTTGCAAGGGCTCCTAAAATAACACCAATAAAGCCTGCCATCCCATTTTAGCAGCAAATGCATGTAAGACCTTCCAATGAGAGAGGAAAGGTAGCTGAAATTGCAGGGGTGGATTTAAGGCCTTCCAAAGAGAAAATATACAGGCCGTCTAGATGGGCAAGGGTGGTGCCGTGGTGAATTCAAGCTACAATTACGGTTGATTGGTCATTGTGGAGCTTTACGGGACCTACAGAGCATTCCTCCACGGGGCAACACAAGCTTAGTTTTCCAGAGGACGCCATGCTCTTTTGCTGAAAGACTTGCAGCATTTGTGTCGCTCTGGTTTTTATGGTCTGAGAGCAGACGAGGTAATGAAGTCATTTTAAGCGAGAGGGATGACTGAGATGCAGTTTAGAACTGCAAGGTTACAAGCTGAAAGAGACCGCTGTGGTAATTAAACTGGTAGAAACCTCTCTGTTTTGACCCAAACATGCACTTTCACACTGACAAGAAGCCAAGAGGTTTTAGATATCAGAGCAAGAAAAGCACAATTTTTCAGAGAGAGCATCTTTTTTATCTGTAATTGCAAGTATTTAAGAGGTTTTTTCTTTTTTTTATTTTGCACACTAGTTCAAGACACTGTGCATTTTCAAAAGGCAAGAAGGGTGAAGAAGAGTCAGAATTATATAACAAAGTTTTAATTGCAATCACAACAAGCTGAGTATTCTCCACTCACATTTCTGCACTAATTTAAATTCATTGTGGTCTCTTAAATCTTTCATCTCAAATTAATCCAAATTTAGTTTGTTCTTTTGCACATCCACCATGTGAACCAGACATTGAAATGAAGATGATGCCTCTAAAAACAAAATGATATGTTTTTGACTTCAGCTCCCCCTAGTGATACTATCCAAACTGTCACTTTGGCAGACAACAAGCGGTGTAACTCCTGACTCTCCTCCTAACAAGCAGAGTTTTTATTTAAATGAACCTTTAACAGAGAGCAGCAACAAAGTGTTTCACAGTTTAAGAAATAAAATCAAGTCAAATCAAATGAAAACAAATATACTACACAAAGCAAAAACACCAGATAAAATGTACAAGAAAGAGCGCATGGAAGACAGTTAAAACGTAAAATACCAACAGCAACGTAAATGCCTTTCAGAGCAGATGAGTTTTAAGCTGCTTTTTGGAATAGTTCATGGAGTCCAAAGTTTATTAGGAGGCTTTTTCAGAGCGGGGGCTACTGACTGGAGAGTACCAACTTCCCATGTCTTTAAACGTGTCTGGCATACAGTAAGAAAAAATGTTCCTACAAGAAAATTTATAAAAAATCACTGATAGAATCTAAAAACATATGAATGTTTTATTTGTAGTGGATTAAGTCTAAGCAGTAAATCCAAATTTAGCACTGATGCTTGCAGTGTGAACGTAACTTTGGAGTTTTCTCAACCGTCAGAGTGTAAGTGACTCAGACTGTGTCTGACTTGTTACACTACATGCATCTAATTGCACAATCTTTGGAAAACCTGTCTCAAATGGTGCTTAAGCAATCGACTAATTGTGTTTGTCATGGATACAAAATGCAACAGATAAGACTTGATAATAAATCAATTTGAAGTAAGGTGTGGTTTGTTTCAGGGAAATACAAAAATTCGTTTTACAGGCTCATTAGATCACAC
>JAPZDZ010000024.1:7057995-7075790 GCA_029783805.1 Acanthurus tennentii | reverse complement strand
AGGTGTCTGAAGGGGGGCATGCCAGAAAAAGAGAACGACAAACTCACAAAAATAAAAAACTCACAGCCACAGTTCAACTTGTCCTGTTCATGTGTCCCAAAAATATGTTCAAATGTGAGTGTTTTGCAATACTGGAGTCCAGAGTTTAAAGGAAGCAAGTCTGAGTCTGTAAGTTTACATAATAAGTTAATGGATAACATTTAACATGATATACATGATGACAAGCAAACAAATTCACCAACATTCCTTCTGCGTTCTGAAGAGACACAGATATAATTGCTTGAAAAGATGCAGTCTTTACATTTATTTCTAAACTGTCTGACCACAAAACACTGAACAAGTTGGTTGTGATGCTTTCCAAACTCAGAGGAAACTGTGGTGCAAAATTCCTGAAATGCAGTGTTAGCACAATCTGATCCCTGCTGTTTTTCATACGAAGGCATCAGCTAGTACTGAGGAACTCTCTGAATCATATGAGTGTAAAACTCTGAGATAAATTACACAAACTGGTTCACAGATTGTTTAAAAAACACACACACAATACAGAGATCCTTGAAGTGCTTCTGCTTAAAGGCCTTTATTGTGAAACTTATCGATGCAGCTACAGAAACACAGAAAACATTCAGGTTAGTTAACAAAACTTTTAGCAAAAAAATATTGAAAATTTAGATTTTCACATTTATGTTAATTTTGTAATTTTCAGAATTAAAGGTGTTTATTTTCTCTTTAACAATGACTGACCCAGATCAATGAGGGCCCAGCAAAGAGTGTAAAAAACATCTCAAGCAGTGACCAATCAGAGTTAATCTTATGTAATTAATTACTCATTTTATATAATTATATTTCTGTATCAACATAACAGCTGTACCCACAAAGATTAACATACGAGCAGTGTCTCAAAGAAGATTATTTAAAGAATTTTGGCTGCAACTCAAAACAATTAACAGCAGGTGTAAGTGATGAAACAGTATAAATACTGCAGTAAAACTACAACAGTATCTTTATTTCTTTATGTTACATGTTACAGTTGGTCAGTTCTTTGGAGTTTGTCCTGCTTTGAGTCTCCTGTGACGCAGCAGAGAAGTGGTTGATTTAATCACACCTCACGTCATCTCTGAATAAACTTGTTGCAGGTTACAAGTCCAAATATTATGAACAAGTGGCAAAAACTGTGAGTTTTGAGGTGTTGATTTCACTGACATGATGACATCAATCAAACCAGTGGGTTAGCCCATCAGACCGAACCAAAGTGGCAATACACTGAGAAGGTTCCTCCAAGAATGAAGGCAAACCACCAAGTGACGCAGTCATCCAATCAGCGCCTGTGAGTGACATGAAGAACAGAGGGAAAAGTTGACGCACGCTGACGAGGAACCAGATGAGACAGGATGAACTGCATACTTAAAGTAGCAACTCTGAGCTGCTCATGACATCTTTGAATGATGGTACAGTTTATGCAAATTAAACCCTGACCCCGAAAATGTTATGATGTTGTGTTAAACTGAAATCAAAACAGGATGTGGTCATTTGCAAACAAAAAGTTAACCTGAGCCAACCTAGTAATATCCTTTACACATTCATATGTGTTAAAGTAATAGACCTCGCCCTGCTAGAAAACAACTGAGCCTTCCAAGATGACCCTTTTTATATTCAGTCATAAGGTGTTTTGCTCCTGTCCAAACTCGTTCGACTCATGTTTCCGGCATCAAAATCAGAATAAGAACATTTGCAAAAACAAGTAAATTTGATCAGTTCAAACATAGAATTTATTTATTGTCTTTTTACTGTTTTAACTGAGCATATGTTGAGAAATTATTATCAAATAGTTAAGCTCTAATTTGTTTATGATTAACATTCATTGTTTTTGGGGATCGCAGAAATGCAAGTTCGAAACATGAGAGAACAATAGAAGAAAGATGTCAGTTTGTAGCTTCCACAACATTAGCTATTTTGGATGGGTTAGCAATACTGAAGGAAATATAATGCAATATTTAACAGCAGATATTACAAAATATCTTGTCTGTACAAGCCTGAAATTTGATGAATGCTGAAAAAGCACAGTGAGGACGATGACGTAAAGTTGAGCCTCACAAGTTCAATCAAAACATCTTAAAACGTGCTGGATAGAAAGGATCAGGTTTTCCTTTGTTGCACCATCAGACAGTAAATAAAAATATTTTTTCCTAGTACTAACTAAATGACTTTTCATTCTATATCTGGCATTTTTTGTTTCTGTTTGTTTCTGTGCAATCATAACAAATGCAACCATATTGTAGATTTGTTTCCCTGTAACAAATAAAAACATCTCTTGTTCAGAAAAAAATACTCACAGACTGACAGTGCTGCTTTTTCGACAACCAAATGTTTCTTTGTTATCTTTTTAGCAGTAATATAATTCACTGTGCTGTACAGTAATCCATGTGGGCTTCAAAGGTTTGACCCTGTTTAACTCTGCCATTAAAATATAGGTCAAACAAGTTAAGGCAACACCATTTTTCATATGCAAACCACCACAACCACTGCGTTATAACACAAATCAGGAGTGGGCTTGTTTCCATAGTTGTGTGTGTGTGTATATATGTGTGTATGTGTGTGTGTTCCTCAGTGACATTTTAAAATAACAACAAAAATCCCCCTCGCTGCCAACTTCCCCCAGCATGAGTCAGGAGCACTCTGTTAGCCACCGTCTAAACAATGATGTTACTCCAAAAATATTTGTCTCCACAGGATACTGAAGTGTTAAGACACGACTTTGGATTTACATTATGCATGATATCATTAATGGGATGCAGATGAAAATTAACTTTTCCTGTGATATTATATAGTTCTCTTATAGTACAATCATCTCCTTATTTTGGTGTATTTAAGAGAGAAGTATCTGAATAGTGAGATTTTTTAAAGTCACTATAAGGTACAGATGTGACACCGGCTGTTTGTAATTTGTATTTCTTAATCTTAATCCATTGTTTTGTTTTTCTTCTGGCAGTGCAGCAGCTTAATACCTACCCTGACTGAAATGCTTGACGTACAGTCTCACAGTTAGCAAAACATTATCATTACAAGACAAAGCGTACTGATAATGACTGGGATTGTGACACAGATCACTGACATCTCCTAACTTCCGTCAGGGCAACAATTCAAGTTCAGCAGAATTCTTTGAATTCCAAACTCAGGTATTTTCATTTTATATATTAAACAAAGCCATAAAGTGAACTTTTTTTATTCACAAGAGTGTAAACTATATAAATATATGCTACTCTTGTGGTCATTTACAAACTTTTTTTCTACTATATTTAAGTTAAAGAATTAAATTTTTGAAACAGGAGCAAATAATTGCACACCTCTGCTGTCTGGCACAGACAGAGGAAGCAGTAATAATAGGCAGCAAGTCTTTACCTGCCTTGCATCGCAGATCTGCAGGTATCCGTGCAGTCATATAATCTCGATGTAGTTTCCCATTGTCTGGAAACTTTGAAGTTCTTTATAGAAGAGCAACTTAACTAAAATTAAATTTATGTGTGAAGTGCTTGCTGTCAACCATAAATCCAGATGTTAGCCCACAGTTGCCGTCCCCATCTCTGTCACACATGCTTATGAGACTGTCTCTCCAGTTAAACCAGTCCAAACTCTTTACCTTGACACAGCAGTGCTTTGAGCTCAATACCAATATTGGAATGCTGACAGGTTTGTATTGTGATGCTATCATGCTGATATTCAGCAGGTGTGTCCGCCCTCTCAGTAATCATACTTAGGAATTAGCTCTACAGGGCACAGCTAAGGCTGAAAGGCCTGTTGTTTTATTTGCACCTTTTTGTCCATGAAGTTAATTATTGAACACATTAAAGCTCAGATATAACTATGTCACTTGATAGAACGGAGAGGAAAGGAAAGGAATTAGTGTTACAAATATTCATTCTCTGCATTTGTGTATCTTGTGTTGATCTATTGTGTCAGCGTTGCAATACTTCCCTAGATTAGTAAAGTCTTTGACGTGTTTTGTGCAAGACTGAAAACCTAAAGGTCCAGCACGGTTATTGTGTTTCCTTTATTCTCTAGAAACTGCCTTTATAATGTCTTTATAAAATACTTATATAGTATAGTTGTCGAAATGTTTAATTTAAACAAAAGTGGCAGCAGACATACAGATGATGCTCCTGTGACGTGATAAGCCTCTTGCAGACCAGAGATCCTCATAATTAAAAACATCAAGGACATTTACATATTTAGTCTACAATCCATGTTTTATGCAATCCTGCTGACTCTGAACCACACAAAACTGTAAACGGCTATCCAGGAAAAAACAACTAAATTGGGAAAAGCTGATTCAAATTATTACCAGACAAAAACCAGCATGACATTGCTCTCATGCTGAATAAACTCACACAAAATGCAACATCAGGTGAACCCTTATGTTTTATATTTAAAAAATCACGCTTTCATCATCTCCTTCTTAAATTTAACCTTTTTGTTAGTCACATACTCTAAAACGTCTTCACCTAAAATAACAAGAAGCAGAATGACTATCATGAGACAAGCAGCAGCCTGACAGCAATTCCCAAAATTCCCTATTTTTTTTTATAGCAGGGCATCAATTCATTTAATTATTTATTTTTCAATCTGATCTACAGATAAGAACAATGATGTGGCATCCTAATGATAATAAACCCAAAGCATTTTCTGCCGAACAGAATGATCGCTGCTAAATCTGGCAATCAGAAAAAAGTCCAGACTGATGTTGCTCTTGTTTCTTAGAAGTGGGAAGAAAAGTCCATAAGTTTGCCTCTTAGGCGTTTTCAGGAAATCTATTGACAAACTCCTTGAGTCATGGCATTTTGGGGAAAATGTTTTATCAAAGCATTTTAAGTGGGCTTAAAGGACTCAACTCAAACCACAGTCACTGTACAAGCACATTCTCAACAGTCAAAGGAGGAAGTGGCTAGGTGCTTTTGCATGAATCATTTGGACCCTGGGAAAAAAAAAAAAAGTGGATCCAAAACCCTATAAATACCCCGCAGAGCTTCATGACCCCAATGAGTGGTTTGGACGACACAGAGACAACAACAATGATAGCTTTGCTGCTGCTGGCGCTGGTCGCTCCCTCTCTGGCCGTCCCTCTGCCATCAAGGGACAAAGACGATCTGCTTTTAGCAGAGGTAAGAGCTGAGGTCTCTCCTTCAGACACGATTTAGTCTTTTAAGCTAGTTTCAAGTTGTTTATGTTGGTTATAATTGTTGAAAAAGATGTCACAGTGTTTGAATGGAGTAATCCACAGTTTTTTTTTCCCATCCTTATGAATGTTATTCTGTTCTCTTTCAATAATAAACAGAGGTACCTTCGTCGGTTCTACGATCTTCCCGCTGGTCTCCAAGGAAGAAAAGGATCATCAGGTGTGTTTCAGAACAAGATCAAGGAGATGCAGAAATTCTTCAGACTCCAGGTGAGCAGATCTACCAAGTAGTTATTGATTCTACTGGTACTCTAGAGCATATTGTGCTCAATTATTTTGCATGTTGTTTGAAAGTAATGTCTTAGTTTGAGCAGATTGATTCACAGCAGAAGAGCGATTAATGGGACAGTTCAATCAGATTAAGCTGAATTACCCCTATTGCCATTACAACAACATATTTCAGGAATTTTCTATTTTGAGCTCAAAGTTCACAACAAAGAGGACAATACTTAAAACACTGTATACGCAATAAAAACCATAAAAAATGTTACATTAGCAATCGCACAGACTTTAGAAACAAACCAAACCTGTGTTTGCCTTTTCCACCTCTGAAGGTGACAGGAAATCTAGATGACAACACTCTGGAAGTGATGAAGCAGCCCAGATGTGGCGTCCCAGATGTTGCGGAGTACAACCACTTCCCTCGACACCTCAAGTGGCAAAATAATAACGTGACATTCAGGTATATATTACAATACTTGTGAATGTAAAGTAAATTATTAAATATTCAGAAAGTAAACATCAGAGGCATTAATTCACTCGTTTGCCTCGTTTCTTGATGTTTCAGGATATTAAATTACACACCCGACCTGAAGAAGTCTGATGTGGACAGAGCAATTCGCAACGCGCTGAACGTTTGGTCTGATGTCACACCTCTAACCTTTAAGAAGCTGCACAAAGGCAATGCTGACATTATGATCAGCTTTGGATCAGGAGGTACAAAAAATGTTCAGTCATGCAAATATAATTTAAAGCTTTCATACCTTTTTCTAAGAGTCTTCAAAATGAAATTGTATCTTGAAAGGCAGGCGACATGCAAAAGAAAACAGTGCATGTTCAAAAATACTCATCAAACAGTTGGTTCCAATTAAGGACATGTTAAAGATCATACTTAACAGTGATGAAGTAGCATTTTGGGCGGCCAATCAAATTTCAATAGTGGCCAGTATCACCCTGTGGACACACCCCTGCCTGCTCGGCTCTAAAGGATAGACAGTGTTGCACTGTCCTGTCAACATATTTAAAAAGACATCTGTCCTCTAATGTGTAGAACATGGAGATTATAACCCTTTTGACGGACCTAATGGATTGCTGGCTCACGCTTACCCACCTGGCCAAGGCATCGGAGGAGACACTCACTTTGATGAGGATGAACAATGGACCAAAGATTCATCAGGTAAGAGTCATCCAGAATATTTCAGCTTTAGTCACTGAGCTGAATCTGTAACGACAGGACTTATGAATGAGTGAAGCATGTCTGAGCAGGATTTTGACTGAGCATCTCTTTTTTTTTCTACAGCTTACAACCTGTTTGTAGTAGCAGCCCATGAGTTGGGCCACGCCCTTGGTATGTCCCACTCCACCGACCCAGGAGCCCTGATGTACCCCGTCTACTCTTACACTACAGGCTTCCCGCTGGCTGAAGATGACATTGAAGGCATTCAAGCTCTATACGGTGAGAAATTACATGATCTGTGCTTTTATAGACTAAACACTGGTGTTTTGTTGATGTTTTTTTTATGGAAATGTTGTATGATCAGATCATTAATGCCAGTTTTTTAATCACAGGTCCCAACCCGAACCCACACAAAGTGAAGCCGAGACCTGATGCACCAAACAAATGTGACCCCATGTTAAGCTTGGATGCTGTCACTGAGCTCAGAGGGGAAACCATCATCTTCAAAGACAGGTACAGTGACAACCATGATGGTTCATATCAAGATCATGATGCATAAACCCATAGATTTCAATCACCATAGATTAGACTAATAATCTATAACCACTAGGGGGAGTTTTCTATTCTGAGGCTCAAACAATGACCCTCTAAATGCACTGTGTCTTGTACTGGGATTTGAGTACTGAAGTACTGATCAGTTTATTCTGCTACCTTTTGTTATCTTAATCTCCGTTGCAGATTCTACTGGCGTATCCATCCTCAGATGCCCGAGCCTGAGCAGACACTCATCAAGTCCACATGGCCCTCAATCCCCAGCAAGGTGGACGCAGCATACGAGAATCCAGAGAAGGATATTGTCCTCATATTTAGCGGTGGGTTATAAACATTGTTTATTGATAGATTGATAGTTCTCCACTTTTTTTAAGTACTAGACACAAGCTCTCCTTGGTGTTTCAACAGGAATCCGAATGTGGGCTTTGAATGGATATAACCTCGTGGACGGTTACCCCAAGTACATTCACAAACTCGGACTTCCCAAGAAAATAAGAAAAATAGACGCAGCTGTGTACATCAGAGACACTGGAAAGACTCTTCTCTTTACTGATGAGGACTATTGGAGGTTTGTTTCGATGAGCACTGCATGTCGTAGTCATAGCAGAGTTTAAATGTCTCAAATCTGAAAAAAAACAGTATAACTGAGGATCACAAGGGAGTCATAGTCAGTGGTTTTGTTTTCATTTGTCACACACAGCTATGATGAAGCAAAAGGCACTATGGACGCTGGCTACCCACGATCCATTGAGGAAGATTTTCCAGGAATGGATGACGAGGTCGACGCTGCTGCTTATCACTATGGTAACATGAAGCCTCAAATATCCCTTTTCCAGTGCAGTCAGAGGACACAAAAGTTGGATTTCTTCTGCAAAACTATAATGCTTCCTCTGACTATTATCCTCTGTTTTTTTTCCTTTAGGCTACTTGTACTTCTTCCATGAACACATGCAGTACGAGTACAGTTACTCCTCAAGGAAGGTCATTCGCATCCAGAGGGCCAACGCCATCCTCAACTGCTGATGAGCTGCTCTGCGACTGTCAACAAAGGCTTAACAAATATACACAAAACACATGTCGCAAACAAGACAAAGGAGGACACATTACGTTAAACGGAGACATGCAGGTTGGAGTTGACCTCTTACAGTCAAACAGGTTTTTGTCAAGTTAAGAAAAAATGTTTGTTTTCACTCGTGCTGGACACCTGTAGGTTGATTTGTCAGACACAGAATGCTGGAAAGTTCTTCAGAAAAAACATTTTTCCTTAGATTATTGCTATTTATTTTAAATCTCCGTTTTTGCACTACAAGTTCTGCTACGGGCAGCGAGATGCTTAGCTGGATAAGTTTCTTGTTCGTAGCAGATGGCCTAATTATTTAACTACTTGTTTCACTAACTGTAGTATTTTAACAAAGAGCTTAGCAATTTAATTAATTTTTTGTTTTTCTTTAGATTTTTTTTTTGTAATTTTATTTTGTTACAATAAAAGCAGAGAAATTAAAGCTGGATTAGTGATCTTTGCATAAAGAACTGAATGTAATGGGGTCCCATGTTGTGACATCTTGAGGGAGCTCAAACATATGAGACTCCATGTAAAGCTTCATACTCAATGGAACAGATCTAACTCACATATTTTTGCATCTTGAGTTTGCCAGAGATGAGGTTTGACACTTGGATGGGACCGTGTCTGAAAGATCAACTTATAAAAACCAGATTTGTTCTCTGCTTTTGCCAAAAGTCGCTGAGCACTGGGCATACTTTTGAGATGTGTGACATATGTGAAATTTCTTTTCACTATTTTAAAACAATTTTTTTTTTGCAAATGATTCATTAAAAAGATGTAAGTAAACCAAGACAGTCGTTGTGGTTTTTGCTTTGGACGATGAACTTTTCTTTCTCTCTCTTCTTTCAGCAAATTTAAACTCGAATCTCATTGCACTTTCTGATGCGTGTTTGCAAGTCAGATGAGCCAAATAAGCTTAAAAAAAAAAAACTGAACACTCAGCATGCAAGGAAGTTGGATTTGTGAGATTATGTGTTCATGAGATCTCGTAAATCCATCTTGTCAGGCTTCGAGCCATAGTCTTGTGTCTGAACCACAGTGGTTCAGGCCAATTAGCGCCCTGTAAGAAACTAATGAGCAGCCAGTTTAGGTGTGATGACCAGTGAGAGTTCATCTGAAAACAAAGGTGTTTCATGAAGACTGTAGCATTAATGCTGCCATACCTTCAGCTATATCAGAGCTGGAAAGCATTTCTTCATTGCAAAAAGGGCAAACAGAGACACTGAAGGTTTCTCATAATTGAAAAAAAATTTTCACTCTTCTTTCAACTGGCTTGGACAGTTTAATTCAGTTGGTAGTATTCTCCTTCTCCTATGTTTGACATGTTGAAGACAGGCAGTGATGGACTGTGACAGGCAGATGATTCTTCCAATCATCTGCTCAGTACTTTTTGAAAGCGCCTGCCATTTTCCAAACAGTTTCCAAGGACGACTTCCCAGATGGTTCTGTGTAACAAACCATCTGGCGTGTCAGGTTAGGCTGCCAATCAAAGGCTGCATAGTTGCACAGAACACACTGGCCAGGTGTTGGAAACTTTCCTCAGGCTGAAGACTGAAGTGACTTGGCATAAACTGCACTCATCTTTTAAGCATTTTTGATGTCCAACGGAGCCCTTAAGAATGATATGAAAAGTACACAATGTTTTAAAGCAGCAACACTGAGTACAGCTGAGAATTAAGAGCCTTATTTTTTACACACTGCGCCAATATTCAAAAACTCCTCACATATGAGTTTCGTTCAAAGCTTTGCAGAAGAGATCCACTAAATGTTTGATGTGTATTTTTTATGAACTGTTTAAACTGGGGCTGTAATTTTCTATTTACACCACTAGAGGGCACTCCTATCAACAGTTTGAGTTCACAAAGGTCTCGCTTTGACCAAAGTCTTGACAGTTCTGGGACAGAAAAAGTGAGACAATTAAAAAAAAGTAATACACAAGATATATACAACATCATTATATCATGTAATTGTCATGTTCCAGGTCTGCACATGGAAAAGTCTCTCAGTCTATTCCTGAGTCTGGAAAAAAGACAGTGTGCATCATTAGCGCAACAATTTTTGGGTAAAAATCTTTGGCCACATTAGTTCTAAACTTCTACACATCAAACAGACAAAGAACTGATCATATTGTTAAAGAATTATTACAAACAGTATCTTCATCTTCCAGCAAACTGAAAAAAACTATTAATTCAGTTATATGTTATATTTGTTTTGTGAAAAATAAGTATTTGTAAAGTGTAAGCGGTCTAGATTTTAAAGGTCAGCAGAGTATCTCTCACTAAAGTTTAGAAGACAGTCTGACTTGAGCCAAGCAGCATAATCCACAGGCCCAATCATGTGGATGTAATTACAGTGCAGTGAAGCAGGCACCTCATTTGCTCATTTCCGAGGTAATGCGTGGTGCAGGCTGCACCACAGGTTCCTGTGTGTTCATCACCGATGATGGTTTGAAAAAGTCTAAGCTCCAGTTTACAGATGGTTATATCAGGAAGTTGTATGCCTTTTTTGCATAAAATTCTTTTGCATGTGTCAAAAATGCCACAACTCTTTTAGGCTGAGTTTTCAGAGTCAGTGCGTATTGAATATTAGGTGTAATGTTGCAATGCAAAACAAGGGGAGAGACGTGACAAAGGAAGCATAGCATCAAGAGAGCTCAGTGTGTTTTGAAAACTGTAACCAATGATACTGTTACAGCTGACTCCAGGTCTGTGCTGAATGCATTTTAAAATCCTCACCTCCTCCCATAATTCCTGTCTAGATGCTTATGAAGTTGAGAGATGAAAGTTTGTGGCCTGAAGAGAGTTGATCCAATTAAACTTTGTAAAGGTTGCAGAAGCAGCATGCATTTCAATCTAGGAATGTTTATTCCAGCATGAGGATCACTTTGTCTTGTAAACTTGAAAAGTGGTTCTCAGAGAGACTCTAAATATTTACTCCCAACATGCTTTCGCTCCTTGGTGGTTTGCCGAGATTGAGCAACTTTTGGTATTGACTTTTGTAGAGCGATGCTACTGTGAAACTTAAAAAAAAAAACTGAAGTCACTGTGGATTTAGAGGTTGTTTAAGTCTCCTCTCACATTCCAGTCACAGTCGGGCTCCTCTCTCCTGTTTCTGCCCCAATCAAAAGTCATTACCACATCCAACTCTTTCAACTCCTTCAAAATGCGGCATTTTAACTGGGGCCAAATGAAAAGATCATAAACCCTGAATTTTAATGTCTCTCTGTTGGTTGTGTGGTTGGCCGAGGAGTCATGCTAGGTGCGCTGTTTCAAGAACAGCCAGGTCGATGTTTGGTTGCAGAGCATTCGCTGCCCTGTGAGCTGAAGATTTAGATCCTGCAGCCTTTTTGATTATCCTGCAGCCAAGACTCAGAACGAGGTGGGTGCGGTTCAGTCATCAGTGCCGCTAGACTGAAATTATCTCCCTAAAGCTAGATAATTATCCATGATGTTCCCATCAACCTCTTATTTTTCATCACAATATTATGATGCTGTTCTAAAGACACATTATCAAAATGTTTTAGTAATTTTTTTTTGCAATTGGATGTTTGACATGAATATTTTATCTGCCTCTATTAAGGCACTACGGCACTTAGGAGTTAATAAAAATGCAAACCGAGCACACAGACAGTTTAAGGAGGTCAACGAAAAATGGCAACAGAGGTAAAGAAAAAAAAGAAGTGTAATCCTCTGAGGAAACCTTAACGCAGTCCAGCCCCAGCAGCTCCTGATGGAAACCAGATGGAGAAGAATGACAGAGAGGGCAGCACTCTCAGGATATATCCCTTTTCCTCTGGGAAACTCCCTCCTCAGACCACCAATATGAGAGGGGTGATGCAAGACTCCTGCTACTCACAACAATAAGCTGATTATTCTGAGTGTGCAGCATGGCTTTAGAGGCTTGACTTGTAAGAAAGAGTGTTCTCTTGTATGTATATATATATATATATATATATATATATAAAACAAAACACCTTTTCTATTCAAAACAGATGATTTGCATATTAAAGTGTTGGATCATTGTGTTGATGTTCTTGTTACGCTTCATGTTCTCGAGCTTTGTATATTTCATAACATGCAGTCACAGTGCAGGTCAGCTAGATGCGTCGTTCAGATCAGGTTGAACAGGTTCTGCTACCGTTAAAACAGGGTCGATACATTCTTTCATGTTATCTTTCTGGTTTTTATCTGTTCATCTTCTCCTCAGTTGCCTTCCACGTGCTCTCAACATTCCCGTCTTATCTTGTTATTCTTTCTTGTTCCTGAATAAAACAGAAAAAAAACTGAAGTCATAGTGTTTATACAGCAGCCAGCGCTTCACCCAAAGGGCAAAGTTTCAGTCTGTGTTTCTTCCTTCTTTGTAGATGCTGGAATGTGGAGAAAGTCAGGAGCTAAAATCTGACCAGACTTAACCCAGGGGCAGAAAAAGCTTTGTCGTAAAAGTTTACAATAGGTTGCTGTGATGCTTTAAAGAAGGCTACAACTTAAGGAGGTGATTTCCCAAGATTAAAGTCAATATTGATACTTTTTAAAGAAGTCCTGGCAAGGCAGTCGCTGTGAACTCTGGGGCCTTTTTATTTTACAAACATGAAAAATGTATCGTGGTTTGGTATTCAAAAGTTGGGAGTACAAAGAGCTGGTCAATAGATGTCAGGGTTAAATATTACCAGATTTTTATAATGTGTTATAAAAGTCTGAAAATATCAAGCCAGACCTTTGTTGTTTATTTTATGAATGTGGATGTTTTTAAAATTGGAACCAGTTTTATCAGTGCATCTGTTAACATTTTTTATCAGCAACCCAACAAATGTTTCCTTTTCTCATCAATCACTGTGTGAGTGAACACCCTGCTTTTTTTTTTTAACTTAAGAAAACAGAGCATAAGCCAAGATGGAAACAAGCCAGTCGTCAATGAGAGTAACACTATCCAGGATTTGTTCCCTGAGAAGCAAAGTTACACTTTTCTCTCCAGTGCCTTGTGTGTTGTAGCTACAAAACAGATTACCTGAAACCTTTTCAAGAATTTCTACAAAGAACAAGGTGCAGTACAGTATCGAACAGTGGTCTGACAACAGTGCTAAAAGAAGGTGAATAAAACAAGAGAAACCTGTTTGATGAAGTACTGACGTATGAGTGAGCCACAATGTGAATAGCCTGCTGGAATATTTTCTTCAGCAACATTACAAAATGATTTTATCTAACTGATTTGACTCCTTTTATTAAGTTTAACAAAAGGAAAGTACCTGAACATAACTTTGGCTTTGGGAAGGCACCAACAAACACTTGTCATTTCTCTGCTTTGTGACCTGAATCTCTCATAAGGGGAACTTACATGGCAGGCTGATGGAAGCGTCCTCACTTCAGTTAAGGACCCCTTCGAGCAAAACACACCAATCAGCGTAATAAAACTGTGAAGCTCTGCTGACCATAAGCTGCTCCTCCACATGCTGAGTCATAGCTCAGTTTGTTAAATGATGGGTCCATCTAAGGAGTTGTTTGTACTTCCTGAGAGGTTTGCTGATGTGAAGGTTTTTTTAGGCCACAGCAGCAGCATTTTTGGAAATCAGCGGTTCCCAAACTTTATTTTCAGCAAGAGCCGTTAAAACGCAGCAGCAGTTACCTGTGACGCTAGTTTCTCAGGTCGCATGTTGTGACAAAGACTGTTTTTTCCAATTTTCGTTCAATCTTAGAGGTACAGATAATCTAAAAACATGTTTTTTGTGTTGTACATTTGTTCTGCTTTCTTGGGCTTTTAATTATGAGTCCTGACTACCGCCTTAAGTTAGACTCTCATCATATTTTTTATATGTGCGTGAAATTCAGTCTCATGCGTGAGCTTTCGCAAATGTTGAGGCTCAAAGTAAAACAAACATACAGAGTAAAACCTAAACGAATATGTTGCATTTCCTTTGTTTAGGCCAAATGTAATTGTCTCAAGGGTTTACCAAATACATAATAAAGCCATTCACTGGTACAACCTTCAACAGTTTTGGTGGCTCTTGGAAAAACAAGCAAATCTTTGTGGCCTGGGACAAGTGAAGCTGATCTTTTGTTTGTCTGAAAAACAAAACCATTATGCTGAGCTGCAGTGCACGCTGCTGACACAGTGCCTTGGTGTCTATTGTCACAGCAGCACGAGAAGCCAGAGGGCATTGAGAGCATCAATTTTACTGGTAAATATAGGTACGTACATACACACACTTGCTTCAACTCTTACGGAAATGCGAAAACAGGTTATTTTCAAGTTAAAAAACAATTATGAGCTCTTACATCCTGCACAAAAGCTTCAGAAACTTGCTCTAAAAAAACATTCTTGAGTTTCACAGCGTCCTGCCAGAGTGAAAAGTAAAACCTCGCAGCGTTCGTGGCAGTATGGGCTCATTGTTGAAGCAAAGTGAATTAGCTGCTTGGATAGCTTGATCCTCTAGAGGATCTTTCCGGAGAAGGTTAAATTACGTTTGTTTGATAGTTGTTCAAGCAAGAACTGAGCACTTAATAAAGACACCCTGGTTCTGCTTGCCTGAATTAATTATACTCAGTTCAAAGCTTCCCTCTGCTTTGAAGTAATTAGAGCCGGACCACTGCAGAGAGACGAGCGATTATCTTCTGATTTCTTCTCTCTCACGTCCCACATCATAAAGCCAAGAGCACACCTAAATGAGCTGTTTTCATGAGTGAAAAAATTTGATGTAAAAACATGTTCTTTTCACTGTTGGTGTGCTTTGAAAAACAAACTAAGAGCAAGAAAAGCTGGTATATTCAGCCTCTTTTCATTCAGAAAGGGCCGATCTTGTTCAAACTCGCACGAAAGTGAATCCGCTGTTTTGTCGTGATCACACCACAAATGAAGGCACACAAGATTAACCTTTAAATACTGTTTAATGAAACACACCTTCTTTAAGTCTCTGTTGACCCTGAAACCCACCTCCAGAGAGCAAGCTGAATATGATCTCCTGCCTTCCTGATAACTGCTCCTCATCTTGTGACTGACGGTTATTTACCGAGGGTGTTGTGTCATTGTTCTGTGGACATATTTGAACATGTCCAGTTCTTTACTCTCATGGGATATTAAGACTGTGTGTCAACAGCCTTTTTCTGATTAAATGTCTCTGCCCTTTGTCTTTATGATTGCAACACCGTTTGCTTTTCTGATGTCAAATTAAAATGTCAACATTACTGAGCTCTGTGAGAAACTTCTTCACTGCCATCAGCTGTCAAACATTGTTAGCGTGTGTCTGCTGGAGATGAAGCAGCAGATACATGTACAGATCATCACTAATGTCACCCAGCTAGTCTATAATGTAGCACAGAGATCGCAGGCCAACACATTAGTGCTGCTCTTCAGCACATCTGTGCATCCCCCACACTAGACAGAAGGACACTGTTGGGAGCAATCGGAGATGTAAACAGACATGTGACCTGATCTTTATTTAGTGCAGCTTTCTGATAAAGTTCACATTCACCTAAGGTTCATATTTGACATGAAGTCAAACCAGCATGATTCACACTGAACTTCATGCTTAGACATGAAGAGTGACGCTAGTAAGACCGAAGTATAAAAAAAATGACCCATTTTTTTATCTGTAACATGATTTGTTAGGCTGCAGCATTCCCTGAATGTCTCTGCGATTTCACACCAATGTAGCGAAGGCTTATCTCTGCAGTGCTGCTGAATGCAGTCGGGACAGTTTCTGATGGATGGTTGGTTCCTTAGGTCTCAACATGCCAGCACTGCAGGGGATGCACATAAAAAACACAAACATCTGGAAGTATTTACTGCAATGGGGTCAATCCACGGAGAGCTCCCCAGCAGCCTCCTGCCCACTTGAGGAGAATGGTGGCATTCACACATACATACACAGGCGTAAATAGACTCAAATACAAGATAACTTGAGAGACTTTGGCTCGTTCAAAGACCTGCCAAAGGTCCTCTGTGTTCTCCAGCACGTACAACTATGATGCAATCTGTGAAAAAAAAAAAAAAAAAATCCTTTGGTTTAGTCAGCCTTATTTTGGCTGTCTCTGGGCGTCGTGGAGTTTGAAAGATGTGTCACAGAAAGGGGGGCATAATGTGAGTGTTTTCTCTGTCTCACAGGACAAACACTCATTGCCAGACACCACACAGATGGAGAGCTGTAAGCTGCCATGACTGAAACTGGGCTTTCTCTCCTTTTTTCTCCTTTCTCTACTTGTCTCCTTCCCAGTCACCTCCTTGGCAGGCTACCAGCCCAGTGTAGCATGCTATTCTTCCAAATGCTGCCGTTTCTGCCCACTTTACTGTCTTTAGAGGACCATTCAAGACTGCAAGTGTGTGTATATGTTTCAGCGTATCCAGACTTTCAATTAAATAGAGCTAAAAACCTCTATACACGTAACTGAGCTGCGATAATTGAGAAAAGAACTACAGGAACGGCAAAGTTTGGATCTGAGCTTCGTCCTTGTCATGTGGAGACAGAGACACACCCTGCAATGAGTCAGTCCAGTGCGCAGAAAGACATCACAGCGCTTTGTTAAGCAGAATCTGTAAAATGTTAAATACATTTCCGAGGAGGATACTCTCTTGTAAGGTGTGTGTTTATGCGTCCTTGCTCCATCACTGACACACCTAACAACTGTTGCCACTTTACTTGAGAAGACAAACTAGCAGCCTTTTAAATAGGTGACAGGAGGATAAATAGTTTTCTACCTTTCTGTTTTTCCTGTTTTGATGGAGGCCTTAAATTATTACAGTTGTTTATTGCTTTATGAACGGATGAATGTGTGTGTCGATGTGTGTGTGAGTGTAAAAGAACTTAATGTTACATTGTTTTGCATGAAAAGTGCTAAACAAATAAAGTTTAGCTCATTAATAGTTGATAGTGAATTTATTAATATACATTGTGACTCATATATAGTTATGTACAATATAGTTACATACATACATATATAAAATTTTACACCAAGGCTGGTCTCTTCTGACTTTCGATTAACCAGCTGGAAAGGCAGATTTTATTCAAGACTTCCAAACCCTGAAGGCCTCAAGCCTTTGCAGAACGCAGACATCCAGAAAAACCCTTATATGCAGTCTTGAGGCTGATAGTCTTCATAAATCCACAGAAATACCACATGAATGCCAAGGTGATGTTGCATAAGACAGAAAAACATCTTGCTGTCATACTTGAAAAACAACATATTAAGGCATCTCTCCATTGTCGGACTTGCTTTTGAACAGCAGTCGGACTGGTCTGACAGCAGGTCAAAACATTCTGGGACACGCGGGTCAGCACAGTCACAACCACTCCTGCTGTGTAACTTCTTCAAAAACAAACAAAACACAGAAATCAAGAGCAGCATGTCACATTTGCAAAGGCTCAACGCCAAACTTAGTGTCATAATGAGGATACATTTTCCTCAAAAAATAGACAAGGTGTCACACTCAGGGCTCGCATCCATGAAAAAAAAAATTCAAGTAATAAAATGATAATTTTGTGGCTGTTAAGATAAAAAAAACAAACTGGATGGTTTCCAACTAGACCACGCTCATTATAAAAGAACTCAAGTCCTTCACTTACAGTGTCA
>JAPZDZ010000024.1:7008658-7019247 GCA_029783805.1 Acanthurus tennentii | reverse complement strand
ACACCCAGTTGGCGCGACGTAGGCGCAGCGCAGGGCAGATGCGCCGCGCCTGCGCCTGGTCTACGAAATTAGAGCCATAAGAATGTCAATTAGATTTCCTATTTATGTTTGTATTCTAAGAAGGATCTGTTTTGTGTAGATCATGGGATCACTTAGTACATTTAGCATCAGTTGTGTTTTACTTCAGTCAGAGGGAGTTTAATCTAGTCAACATGTTGGAGTTTAATCATCTTAGAACTGGAGCCATTGGAGGAGCTCCATTTGGTACATCATCTCTAACCGTTAGATCCTCCTTGTCTGTGTTAACACTCCCCCATCTGTCACTACTGCACTTCCAGTAAAAACAGCTAAGACCTATTTGTTTTTGGTAATGCTTCTAGTCGACAGATAACACGTGTTAGCATCCTGTAGGCATGTAACTTTTAGAGGGATTATTTGAACCTGCTTGTCCAGAGTTTCAGTGGTGGATGAATTAGCACAAGTCATAACTTTGAAAGTGTCGATGGAAGGCTTTTTCAGTTTTTAGCGCTGTTTTTTTCTACAGCATCTATAAATTGATTGAAAAACTTTGGAGTGTAGTGTGCTGAGTGATGTGTTTTTGAACTTCTCTTTGTCTTGCTTGGTACATTGCTTTATATGCCTCTGCATGGTAAGTGGGGCTCATGTCCTGTCAGCAGACAGCACTATAAAAATCTTTTCAGGTCATGACATTGAAATTCCTATTGTGTGCTATGTGAGGAAATGAAAATTACTCTCATCTTTCGGATTGCTGCAGTTTAGGCTCTGTGTGATGTTGATGTTAACTGGAAAAAATGTGTAATAGCCTTTCTACAGTTGTTCAGGTTTGCTTTTATTATAGAGAAGTATTGGTGAGTTGTGTAAAAAAATGTACACCAATGTATGCTTAAAAGGGCTTATTTGAAAAGTACTGTAGGATTAGCCCTAATTCAAAAATTTTACTTTAGGAGAATAAATATAGAATAGAGGGAGACACAAAAGGAAAAAAAAGGGAGGAATGCAATATGCTGGGTGCACAGCATTGATCCACAGCACTTTTTTACACAGAGCTTGTTGTAGATACACTGTAGAGCTTTTAAACCATATCTTTCTCACTCTCCATTTGTATTGCTGCTGATTGTGAGGTAGTTGAGCTGCTGATTGGACATGTACGTACAGTTGCACTGCATAGACACTAGCTGACCCTATTGTCCATTTGAGTCCAGTATTGATTCTGTGTTTCAGCCATTCAGCTTTTCCTTGCTTATGTAACTACCATTGTGTACTTGTGTTAATGTACTGTATCCTTATTTAGCTGCTCTTAAGAGGAGAGCAATATGAAATACTCATTCTGTGACTGATAAAATATCCTGCAGGATTTTTGCCAACTTTATATACCAAAAGAAACACATCTGTAAGATCTGTTAAACTTGCGTAGAATCATTGAGAGTATTACTTTGCTTTTATTACTGGCTGCCCTAAAGCAGTGAGATCAAATCCAACCCAACTCCCTCTCCGTCTCTCTCCCTCTCTTACTCACACACAAGCACACACATACACACAATCTTCTGTGCCTATCCCCAGTGAGGGTAATGAACCTCCACTAAGAGCTGGCACGCTTCTCAGAGCATTTGCTATTAATTTGTAGAACCCACATGAATAATGAAATCATCCATTTCCATAGGGTTCCACTCACGAAAGCAATCGCAAACGTTTATTGCAAAAGTAAAGAGTGCTTAAATTGGATTTAAAGATTTAAGAAAATGAGACAGGAAATCATAAGCACAGGGCTGTTTACATAACAGCCTTGTCTCAGGACCATAAATCACATACTACTTTGACTGCAACCAGTTTTGCTTTCTGCAAATGCATTTCCCCCAATCTTTGATAAGGATTCATTACCATAATGGAGCACATGCTAGACACAGTTGGGGTGTATGAGACTTCACAGTACGAGCCGGTCTGATTCTGTGATTGGCTGGGAGCTGGTGAGGCATATGAGGATTTAGAGTGACATGAAAATGCAGATGAATAACAAGTGCTTGGCTTTTCAAAACAGATGTTGAACCTCAGAGACAGTCAGTGACATGCAGTCTCATGGTAGAGCCATGCCTCACGCTGTAGAAGAGAAAAAGATTACTCAATAGAGACGGAATATAGTCAACATTTTATCGAACTTAGATCATTAGCTAACATGGTAAGAATATTCTGTTTATCTGCAAGTTAAAGTGACAAGTCAGCTCTTGACCAACATGTATATGTGCATATAATTTGACAGTCAGTTCACTTTTTAAATTTTTTTTTAGAGATAATAGTAAGTCGGGGGCTGAGCATATTCATATTTCTACTCATATGTTAGGTGTTAAATTGATGCTTTGAGGAAGAGTAATTGTAATACTGAGTAAAACAGTTACTAAACAGTTACTAAATTGACTTTTCACTGCACTAAAAGTGCATTGATATGACTTTGTTGAACCACATCGCTTGGGATTGCACATTGCAGATATGCATAAAACTCACCCTTTTTTTAACTCAATAACAAACACCAGTACAAATAACAATACTGTATAGTAACTGAAGTATAGTAACTGAATGTTTAGACATTGAAAACACATATTGCAGCACTATGCTGGCAGTCTTAGCAGAAACTACAAATGCCCTCAGGTCTACAACTGAGTGTTTACTCACATTAACAAGCATACATAAAAACATATATATTTAGATACACACCTTTTGAGGCGGTTTTGGATAGCATTTTTGGACAGCAGTAGTCAAATAATCAGAAAACTCATTAAGCAGAACACAATTTCCATCCTTCTCCAAGAAGGCTAGAGCCCCTCTGAGCCCCTGCTGTGTCAGACATGCTTGATATTTGCAACTCAAAGCAGATCCTGTCACTGTGGACAGGCTTTGTGGTTAGCAGAGCATGAAATCTGTGAGATGATGCTACCTGTTGGACTGCAGTTTCTGACAAGTTGTTGTCAAATGGGAGAGCAAAGACTAAAAAACTTCAGAAAACATCAGTTTCTCTGCACGACCTTATGTGTGCAGGTGAATTTCACAGGTTAATTGCTATTTATTTAACCCTCTTTGCTAGTTTGCAACTTGAGCTCTCTTCAAAGTCCAAGGCTCAGACCAAGAGGGAGGTGCGGTTATTTTGTCACAGCTGAGGATCCCCTTTGAAAAAGGCAAAAACACCTCCTTGACTGCATAACAAGCCTGCTTGTGTTTCTTTCATGCTTGGTAAAAATTTTCCCACCCTCAGAGATCCACCACCACAGTGTTCAAACATTGTATGTATAGCTGATTAAATGTTGATTTTGTAAAATGACAGTATTTATATAGTTAAATGACAGTCTTTATATTTTTAAATATTTATTTAGATTTTCATAATGTCTGTGCCTTAGGATTATCTGCATTTCACGTGTTACGCGAGAAGTATTAAAGATTATTTTAAGTCATCCTAAACACAAAATAATTCCTGCTGCCTAATTTTAATCTTCCTGCATTCAGTAACATATCCTGTAATTTAACACATTTGTGTTAAAACTTAGGTTAATGTTTGTACACTGCTGAACAGAATATGTAACAAAGATAAAGTTGGTTTTAGAAATTTTAATGTTAAATGTTAAATTTTATACTAAGGAAGGTAGTTGTTCAGGTTATTTTATGATGTGAGTTTATTTTAGTTGTGATGTATTAGTATTTATGTTGTCCATACAGTGGGTAAAATAGTTTTGTTGCTTTTGTCTATCACTGTGTGTAATAGGTTACACTCACACTGAGCTTCCTACATCGACGATGATTCATATCTTTATGTTTTTGATCTAGCTTTAACCTGTGATACACTACTGTTTGTTCAACTGAATGATTCTTTTATATTTTTGACCGTTTTGTAAAGTGTCTTTGAGTGCTATAAAATTGGACCATAAGTGAAGCCCATTATTAGCAGGAGCTGAAAATAAGAGAATATTAATATGAGAAAAAGCTTAGTTTTCCCTCTCAGAAAGCCAAGTTTACTATGGTGGCACCTGCTCTGCCTCCCGGGCTCAGACAGCAGTCGCAGCAGAGGACAGAACTCAGTGTGATGTCAACACACAGATGGTGGCAAAGAACCCTCATGCAGACATGCAGATGGCACCTTGATAAAACTTACTAGTCTACCCACTTTCTCTCTTTCTCCTGGCAATGAATAACTGACTGAGAAGGTCAGTGTGTAAACTAAGCCAATGGAGTTGTCCATTTGCCCACAACAATGGTTCCCACAGTTTCTCTGCATGCCACGGATGTCTTTGTCAGCTGTTTGCTTTCCAGGCCAACAGTATCAGCACTACAGTATCACCTATGATTGTGAACCAAGCCCAGAATACTTTCTTAACCCAAACATAGAGACATAGCACTTTTTGCCATTGCTTTATTTTTCATCAAGCCATACTACAGGGAACACAGGGTTAGAGCAAATAGGCTTAGGAACGACTGCTCCAGGTTTAATTACTAAAACTAAAGGTTTACAGTGATTGTTAAATGGAGTTCCAAAATTTTCTGGCAGCTCCACAATCATGCCATTAAATCCCAAGTTTTCATCCCAATCGGAAAGTACAGTCACTGATTACTACAACTTTGCAGCCCAAAGAACAATTTTGTAAATCCCTTGAAAAACTAGATTGTTCTCTGCTTCCATGAAACATGATTACACATCTCTGCTGTAAAAGTAGCAATTCTTAGTGATGAATTGCTACAGTAATTTGGACTGGTCAGGGGCCCTGCAACCCCTGTATTTCATTGACTGGTATTTATGACAAAAACTGCTGTGAAAGCAATGTGCCATTTGTTGGGGAAAACTATAGGTTTAACTGTATGGTGAAACGGTATTAAAGGAACTAGAGTCTCGCTATAAAAAGATTTCAAGTACCCTTGACAGCTCTTACAAGTGGTAGTAATGCACAGTGTGGCTTTACACTGTTTCACACACAACGCATGTCGTAGATATTTAAAATGTTCAATTGACTTTAACAAGAGCCAATCAGTAAAAAAGCATCAAAAGTATCTGCTAACATTTTTCTCTTTCATACAAAATTCATGAACCATTTTATGGACAGTTTGTTAAATTAACAGTTACATGCTCGGATAGATAAACAACTTGTTTAATCAAAGCTGGTGATATGCCAGGCAAACTGAGCATGAAAGCTTAAAGCTTACTCTCTTTTGCTATAAAAGCGACAATAGTGAGTGTGAAGGACCATCAAATCCAGATACAAGTGGACCTGTAAACCTTTTCAAAACAAGAAATCTCTTCATTTCAGGCATATATATGAGATTCAGGTATTTGACACTTGCTGCTAGTTATAGCATCAACACACTCAAACTGGTTTTACAGCAGAGGTAAGGTGCCCATCACCTTTGCTCTCTCTCAGCAAAAAAACCTTAATCCACTTGCCTTTTCATCCAGGCTGTGTTTTTCTCTTGTCCCTATATTTTCTCTTTATAGAATCAGCAAAGATGTCAGAAAGGCTTTATAACCTTGGGACTTGTTTGCTTAAGCTGTGTGGGGCTTGTTTGAAAATGCAAATTATAGCCTGTTTACCCACAATACTTACTCTGCTGTTTTTAATTTTTATTTTTAGCCATTTTAGCAGCGCAGTTCTATGGAAAGCTTGTTAGTCTATCCGTTGGCTGGTCCTTTGGTGTAATGCCTCAGACATACAGAGGATCATAATAACTTAAAGTTCACACAAGTGATAATAAGTGAAATGTGTGAGGGACATTTGGATGGATTAGAATGAAATTTGGTAAACACATTTTTGTTTTTACACAAGATCTTTTTTATGATCAAAATTTTAGTTTGTCTGTTTGTTTGACAATCCAATCAGCTTGAGCTGTACTTTGTGTTTTTCCATAATAAGAAATTGTCAAGATGCTAATATTCCAATCTAAGATGGTATTTATTTTAACATTAGACCAATTTAGCATTAGCCTGTTAACATTGCGAGTAATTTGTACTGTAACAAACTAGCATGGCTATAGAACTACAGTTTCTCCAGTGACACCAGAACATTTAGCCATAATTTAGGCATTCTTGTCAGCTTGAAAAGTTGTATGGGCAACATGAGAAAAGATTTAGCTCAGGCCTCCCCATAGAGTCCATTCTAATTAGCTCTTCATATCCTGGCACTCTGCTCCGTTGAATCCTCCTCCTATCGTGAGTGTTTCCATTCACTTCCCTCCAAATATCTTAAACCACAGGCTGTAGTGAGAACCACGGGTGCAAGCATACATTAAGCAGACATGAGTCAGTGTCATCCAGTCCTTTAAAGTGATAATTATTCATGCCCACACAACTTCAGCTGCCTAAGGACTAGCATGGTGGATCAGTGGTTACATTGCCTTCTCACAGCAGGAAGGTGCTGGGTTTAAACCTGTCAAGTCTCCATCCGCCTTTTCACCAAAACCTAGGACTTGGTGTTCCATTCTCTGCGTTCTCCATAGCACATGCCTGTTAGGCATAAAATATGCTCCTGCCTTTGGCCTTAGGAACTAATAGAAATAGTCCTTTAAGCTTAAGAAACTGAGTGTAATGACCTGCATTTATCTACATAAGTGGCAGCCATGATAAGAGCTGGCAGGATTCTCTTGATGCCAAAGAAGGGGGCTTAAGTGTTTCCTTTCTTATCATCTTTAACATAGGGCACAGTGGAGCATACTTTTTCAACCTTCCTCCCTCAAATCTCCTCTTGACCCTAGGACATTTTGTTTTAAGTCAAAAGAAATGTATTCAGGGAAAGAAATAAAACTTAATTGTTTTTTTTTATATTTATCAGCAGCCTGAAGATGTTGCTCAAACTGTAGGCTGCTACTTTCATAGTACATCAGTTGCTGCCCCAGGGGTGAAGCACTCAATTTGCAGTACCTAAATCAGTTATGACCCATCCTTCCATCCTGAAGTCTCCATAAAGCTCCTAATATTGCTTTATTGTTTACTTTATCCACATTGTTTTGTGAAGCACAGTCCCTGCAGCATCAAGCGAGCTTGCTTCTATAACAATTCACCTTGGCTCAGACTCCAGATCACTCTTCAGTCTATGAAGGAGGCTTCATGCTGTATGCCCGCCATGGACTGAGCACAGATTATTTTTATCTCCAAATAAAAATGAAAGCAATATCTCCATGTGTCACTTGACCCACTTAAACCTCTGTTGTTTCATCTCCACTGAAATGAGGAGGAGGGATTCTTCCTCTCTCAGTCATTTATTTCACTCTGTTTTGCCCTAATAATGGATATTTGTGACAATAATGGCACGTTCTTTCTCTGATGTCAATTTTTTAATTTGAAAACACTTATGGACTATGATTAATCTCTTCTCATATTATCTCTGATTGATGAGCTGTTTGTTTGATGAGGAAAGTGTCAGATTGCGTTTATGTTCTCATACAGTATCACTCCCTCTAGCTTTAACTAAATATGTTGCTGAGTGCTGTTTGCTAACATTGTGGCATGCTGATTTTTGTACATTTGTTTAGTTTCTTCCCTCACAATAACTCTAGTTTCTCCGCTGGCTTTGTGCTACAGATGCACTGCTCACTTCCATCTATTGCACAGCCCTGGAGTATGTCTTTAAACATCAGATTCAATGTATGACTTTGATATCATATGCTGCTGTAAAGATTATTCGACTCAGGACCGGACCGGGTAAAAACAAAAATCGCTCTCTAACAGTTTGATCCCCATCAGGCTGCCTTGTGCTATCTATTTAGGGTTTTACTTCAGTCAGTTGAATTTCATCCACTCTTAAGCCAAGTAATTGGACGTAGGGTGGGGGGATTTTTGTTATGTGATTTATTTATTTATTTATTTTGTCTTTACTACATTAAAACAAATTAATTGTAATTTAAAAAATGACCACACTGACATTCTTGACATTCATAAGCTTAAAAGAAAGGAAAACTTGAGCATTGATTAACTTTACTAGATATTACTTGGGCATCAGGTCCTGTGTGCGTAGAAATTAAACTGCATTCATTCTCATGAATAAGTCAAAGACTGTTCTTAAGGTCACTTAGATGGCCTTAGAGAAGTAGCACTGGCAAAAACCAATGGACATGTCGTCTCACAATGACTCATGTCCTCTGTTAAAAGATGTCCTTTACATCACAACTACTGGCACCTGCTCTGTTAACTTATCTGCTGCACCTCCATGAGGGGAAATGACAGGGAAATGTGCAAATCACCTGTTTTGCCTCAGCTAAACCAGTTTTTAAACATACAATATGTAAAAGAGTGAATAATATAGAAAACAAATAAGAAATGTGCACATATGCCAGTTCATTTTGAGCTTATTACATTCAAATAACCCTTTGTGGTTGAATCAGGGTATGCCAATCCCAAAACACATACTGAAAATGATACATTTCTTCCCTTTTTTCCTCCTTTGCATCCAATGCTGAAATTGAAGAGATAAGAACCTTTAAGAAAAAAAATATTTGATGTCTACCTTAATTAACATCAGGCCAAACTGCTGTTAACTGTTAACTAGCATGTTCTTAATCTTGCAATGTCATTGTTTAATGCTTTCTGCTTACCTGCACACATTTATTTAGAACTCCTCCCTTTTATGATCAAATCTAGCATGCTCAGTCATTTGAATCCCATATCTATCCCCTTAATATAAATATCAGACTGGACTGAAAGGATATGCAGTTGAAAAGATGCTATGCTAATAATGAAACTTTTTTATCAGTTCATAAGTACAGTTTAAGTCAGGGAAGGTGACAAATCACCTTTGCTCTAAGTGTGTGGTAGTTATGAATGTTTTGGTTTGGCTGACTGGACATTTTGAGAGTGGTTTGTGGTGGGACTTGATGTCAGACTGTGGATGAACAGGAGCTGTAGCAGAGGCCATTCATTCTTTGCATTTCACCACACTGACTCCTGGAAGGGATTTATTGGGTGTGTTTAGAATTATGATGATAACTTTTGTAGGCTGTTCATATTTAGGGTTGCATTTGAGATCAGACAAAACATTTTTTTTTTGGTTGGGCAATGCAGAGGCTGTCTACATGAATTGGAGTACAAACTCCAGCACTACTCTCTGATTATTATGTTACTTTATCAAGTGAGCTTCACAATAAAATGGCAAGAAGTAAACACAATTTGTCCACAGTTTGTTTACAGCAGAATCTAAAAGTACATTGTTTTATAGAGAAAACTGCTCCATTTAAATCATGTTAATAGAGTGGGGTTTTCTTTGTTTTTTATTTGCAAATGAGCATTCACTGGTGGAAACCGGCATGCATTTGTTTTTGGAAATTCCAAAAGGTAAATATTGTCATGAGGGTGTTACATAAAACTGTCAGAATATAATGGTGAATCCAGCTTGCTTTGATGATTTATTATTTCACTATACAAGTGGTAGAAACTAAATGAAACAGTTGCTTTGAAAGGTTCAGAAGTCATTTAGCATGAACAAGCTGACTGACGTGGATGACACAAGCCTTTTACTTCAGATTTTATAATGCCTGCTACATTGATTGCATTTTGAAAAGTGTGTTAACTTAGTTGTGATATTCCAGTCTGTTCTTTTGATGCAGTTCATTGTATACATTGATGTGCAACAACTAAAACTGTTTTACTTAAATGCTAACAGAAGGAGATTAAAAATTAAACTGGTTGATTTTTCTCACTTTGCATGAAAAAAATAAATGTACTTAATTATGTGTAATTCTGTTGTGTCCTTGTTACACTGTTTCAAGCTATGGGTTTTTGATTGTATGCATTGAATTCTGGGCTACAGAGAACTCTTGCTCAGAAAGCACGGATGCAAATTGGCTTGTGCCTATTGCCTAAGGCATATGCCTATGGATATATTTCTTTGCAATATTAGTTGTGCATTGTCCCTATCAAATAAATAACAAACACATTTCAAATTAATATGATAATGATGTAAATTACAAGTTGTCTGTACTTCAGCAGAATTAGTGGAAAATGTAACATAATAAATGTAGGTAAAAATCATTTGGCTAATTTGAACAGGTCTTCAGATTTTTATTTACTCAGGAAATGAACTTGGCTCCTTCATTAAGACAAAGGAAGTAACAAAGCAGTGAGAGGCTTAGCTGACTCTCCTCTGTTTACATAGGTGATGATCTGCTCCTATTTATCTGTTTCCCTTTCAATTGAAAATTTTAATAAGGAATATGCTAAGAGGAAAACTGCTGTGTAATAAAGTAACAGGGGCAGTATCCTTGTCACATAATGCTAAAAGTTATGCCTTTTTTTATGTGGATATGCAATTTAGTACAGTCACCAACAAATTCCCAGTTAAGACTTAACTAATGGGTCATTTATAAAAGCTTGCACATTTGTTTTTCTAATCACCATGATCTCTTCCTGAGGGTCTGTTTGACTAAACAGGAGGTGATAGGGTTCACTTTACAGAAATGAGCAACAGTTGTTTGAACAGAAGAGATAATTAGTATGAACTACAAAAACCAACTATTTGGGGTACATTTTGGGGTCTTTGGATCATTCATAGCTTAATTTTAAATGTTGCCAGGACTCTCAACAGTGCCTGCACTCAACTGTCACTGCTGTGCCA
>JAPZDZ010000024.1:6997243-7008054 GCA_029783805.1 Acanthurus tennentii | reverse complement strand
CAAATCACCAAAGAAATATTGATCTGACACATACAGCTACCAATAGGATATCAAAATCACCATACAGTGGCCCTACGATAAACCTCACCTTGTTAAACTTATAGATGTCACCTCTATCATGGTTTATTTCTACAGTGATACATGAACAAATACTCCTTGGACTGTAATGCAGACTGTTAAAAAAAACAGTACAACCCTCAGTGTCTACTAATCACCAGCTGAATAAAGTTGGAAAAAGACAGTTTGATAAATAACTCAGTAACTGAACATTACAAGCCTTTGGTCCTATATTTCTCAGCTGCTTGGCCTGCCCCTCAGTTCCTTGGTCAGAAGAAGACACTGTTTTCTGCCAAAAAACTGCTGAAGCATTTCCTTCCATGCAGACTGTTTTCCCTCGCTGTGCCATTGGATTGGAGGAAATGAGGCAGCAGAAAAGCAAACAGACAACAGCCATTTAGGGGTTTTCATACACCCCTCATATCATCTCTTCTCATTCTGCCTCTCCTGTGGTGGGAAGCTTTCATTACTTTTTTGGGTTCACTTGTTACTGCTAATAAAAAGACAATGTAGCTTACAGGATCTGAAATGGCATTTAAAGGTCTGTTCAAGAAAAATGTGAAAGTAAGCATGTAAGAGGGCAGTCTTTAAACACTTGTACCAGTCTCACCTCTGTGCTTTTGTGGTTTGGTTTTAATGTCTGTGACACAGTGAGTCATGGTGACAGTGTAGCCCACATAGTGGTCACACTTCTGCACCTACTGTGGCCTGAGGTGTCACACCCCCTTTGGTAAAATATGACCATGTATGTGTGTAGTCTCAGATAAATATATTTTCTGAGATTCAATGCTGAGTGCTGATGCTATATTTAACTTGCCAGTTCATTGCAGTTTATTTAAGATTTCACCATTTCTCTGGGTCAAAGTTAGCCCATGAGTTTCTGGAAAGACATCATGCTGATAAAAGGATTAACTGCAGCACTTTTCCTTCTGTCTTCATGCAGCTGGGAGGGTTGGAGAGTATTAGGCACAAAGTAAAAAAAAATAGATGCCTCCCATTTCATGGTGATAAAACCTCTGCTGCTCTGCCTCATTAGGATAATATCCCACATCAAACAGATGTTATTAAGGCTGTTTGATGTTCAGCTCAATTGAAGTAGCAGCGATATGGGTTACATTTTAGACATTGTGAGGATACAAGTGGCTGCAACAGTGACATAACTGGAAGCTTTTGGAGTTAAGGATTTTGTAACATGCATGCATGAAGTACTTTGCTGTAACAACATGAAAACATTGCTGTGGATACAGGTTTGAACATTATAATTTGTCAACAAGTGACAACATGACTGTGCTGAAAGTGACGGTTGCTTTGCCTTGAAGAACACGCCAACGCGGCTCTGTTGTGTCAACTGCCAAATTGTTTTTCTGTCTTAAAGGCTTGGTTGGCATGCCCAGACACACGTCCATATTTTCCTTTTGTTAATCATACTGAACCTTCATTGCAGTTCTGGCCTGCTAATATTAATATTATACAATTTAATCTATTTTTATATTAACAATGAATTTGTTTTATTTTTAGTATCCTGCCAAGTGTTCTCCCACTCTGATTTATTTAGAAGAAATGTCAGGAAAGAATAATTGCTATGCCAATAGTCAAGCAGTTCCTGATCTGATTAAGGTCTAAATTCCTCAGACTGCCATGTAGCTACTTTGTTAGTTTGGCTGCACAACAGCATGATGTTTGGCAAAACGCACTGCCTCATACTGTTTTTAGCAAGTGATAGAAGGAAAAGTGATTTTTTTTTTTTTTGCATTTATCCTGTCTGTGCTTGGTTTTGTTTGGCTGAGTTTTTAACAGTGCCGGTCTGTGCTAGTCTCAAGGTTGTGCTTCTCATTGCCATCTCTCATTGCACATAATGTATTTGCTTAACTCAAAATTGACTTGAAATGTTTGAGAAAAAGATCCTCCAAACTGTGTGCTTTTGCAACCTCAATTACAGAATTTAATTCCCATTTTTTGTATTTTCTTCTGATGATCTGATAGTCTGTACTTAATTCCTGGATGTCAAAATTGACCTCTAATTTTGAGATTGTTTATCATATTTGCAATTTTGAAATATTTGGAAAGTTTTGCCTTTCTCCTTGAGAAGAGTAGTGGCTTATTTATCTTGAGGTTTTGTTTTTGTTTTGAGGCATGTTCTGTGTAGTTGTGCTTTTCTTTAGTTTTCATACTTTAAACTAGGGTTGTGTTATTGACTATATGTTCTTTGCTGTTTGTGATTTGTTTAAATGTAATACTGAACACTTTTCATTTTCAGGAATAGAGCAACATTGCATAATGCCTTGTGGTCCTGCTGGGGTGGGCCACCTTCATTTTACCCTCGGGTTAGGCCCACCCTCCTCAGAGCAGTTTTACTAATAACAGGAAGCACGGCCTCTGCTGCAGATGCTAATGAGCAGCTGCCCAGAGCCTGAGACAGCCTGATTACAGTATAAATCCCCTGAAACATCAGATGTGATTTAGCCACATTTTAGCTGTACTTCAAAAGAAGAGGCCTTCCACTGGTTAAAACACTGGTTTTGTGTTTGCACTTTCAATAATGTTAGTTTGACTGTAATGAGCAGAGAGAGATTGCATTAATTTTGCACAGTATTACTTTCACAACGGCTAGATGCAGATGTGTGTTTAGCAGCTGCAGCAGAAGCACAACAGGCTCCACCGTGTCTCTGGACAGGGAGGTATACTTGTGATAACAGCCAGCACTGCTGTAATAATATCATTATTGTTATTATGGCTAATTGCAGAGTGTCAGTGCTGGATCAGTAGCAGCTCAGTGGGAGGACTGGGTTATAACCTTGATTATTCACAACGTGGTACATCTTAACATGGTCAATACCACAGCATTATACAGGTATGAACATGGTTGCTGGGTTTTCTCTGAAGTGTCATAATAATCTGTTGCTCCTCCACATTAAGAGGGTGTAGGAGAGCTGGACTAGAACCCAGGGTGGGGTCCCTCCCTGACACTGATCTTTGCCAGAATCAAACTTTTAAGATAAAGCTGTAAATGATGCAAATATCCTCTGGAAAAAAATAGATCTAGATACAGAGGAGAGAAGATAGGAAGGCCATTTGCCAAGTCACTCAGCAAAGCAACACACATCTAGAGCTGGGTTATACATTGATATGATAATGATATCCTAATATAAGACTAGATATCATCTTAGACTTTGGATATTATCATATGGTAATATTGCAGGAGAGTTCTGTTTCTTCTTTTAAAGGTGCATCACAGTAAAGTGATATAATTTTCTCAACTTACCAATCTGTTTTATTAGTTTTAATGGTAGCCTTTACCCATCTGTCATTATATCTGTATAGGTGATTATTTTTTAATTGAAAATGTCATGGTTAATATTTTGAGAAAGCGTAAGCAGTCATCCTTTCAATATTGTCCCAATATCTAAACAGTGGCACTGGGCAACAATATCATATTTTATTTTGTCCTTTCTGAAGTCATATAGCTCTGCTGTGTACGCTGTTTCATAGAGTTTTTTATTTACCTATTTTGCAACTGTGTATTTTGAAATAGTTAATGAAACCCTGTCTTTTCGATATTTGATAGCAATCTATTTTTATAAGTGCTTGTGACCTCTCAAATGTGGCTTTGACATACAGCTGAAGCCACTTTGTGGAAAAATACCGAGATATAACTCATACACTGCCATTCAGCCTGAACATAAAGAGATAATGTTTCTGGTCCACATCACCCAGCCCTACATGCATCAATAAAGTTAAAGGGTCTTTTTTTTCTTTTTTAAAATGTCACTGTTACATTACATCCTTGTTGCGCCTTTTGGCCTTTTCTTTGGCTGGTTTTTGTCCTGGCCCTGACATAAAAGGAAGAGATGGAGCCTACACACTGCCTTTTGGCCCAGATATGCCGTGACTGTGGAATATATTCATTGTTGCAGTAATTTAATGTGATGTTCAGGAGATGTTCAGTTCCCAAGCCCTTTTCAATTTCATTTTTCCTTTTTTTTCTTTCTTGATTATATTGATGAAAGCTCCTAGCAGTTTTAGTTGTCAGTGGAAACAGGAGCTGGAAAACAAGGTCTCAATACGAGGCTGGGCTTTGTGTCAAAAGAATGGTGCTTTTCAAAGCTGGCATGTATTTTCTATAAAGGTGCCAGACATGTTTATCTGTAAATTGTAAAACTTTGTCTTTTTGTTCAAAATTTTATAATAAGCCTAGTAGCAGTAACTTAAGTGTTAACATTTTATATGTTTGTGTGTTTGTTTTTTGTTTTTTACAGGATACTTTGTGATCAGTGGGATGTTTGAGCTCTGGAAGCAGGACTGACTGAAGGAGCATGGTGAAACACCAACCCCTCCAGGTCTATGAGCGCCAGCTGTGTTTGTCATGTATCACTGGGATCTATGGTTGCCGCTGGAAACGCTATCAACGTTCCCACGATGACACCACCAAGGTGAGGGGGCGTGGAAACCTCTTTTGTGTATGAACTGTACCAATAAAAAAAGAGAGCTTAGCCTGACACATTGTGTGTGTATATTTTATTACATTGCATGGTAAAGTAGACATATACCATGGTCAGGAGATAGTAGAGCCTTCAGAGGCCAATCTCTTAATGCGCCAGAATGACATATGACTGACCTTGTACTGCCTGTCTGAATCTTTCACATCTTACAGATTGACTCAGGTTTTATATTTGGGACGTTAGATAGATCAGAATAGATTATATTATTGGGGGAAAAAAAACTTTTAATAAATGGACACCAGAGTATACTGAATTGTCAACATGGGTCAGCAAAGCAGTGACACTGTTATTGATTATCTCACTAGGTAATTATACGCTGATCTTATTCTCTGTGTTATTTGCCAAGCTCATTTCCATGATCGTTGTGCGGCTCTAATGAGAGAGATAAATGCAGAATATATTTATAAAGCTGTCCCCTTTTAAAATATATTATCTGAAGAATGGCCAAATACATCTTTTGCAAAAACATGTGTATAAAATAATGTTGGCAATGCTCCTCTTGGGCTTGATCCTCTTGATTTTTGGCTACTGAATTTAAAAGCTATTATTATAGCTGCTACATTAACGTGAGTATTTTCACAGCTCTGAATAGCAAGATGCTGTGTAGGAAGTGGAAAATTTTCAAAAGCGCTTTAGTCCTGAATGTATTAGTGAAATGGCATAGATAGAAAGAACCATCTGTGTCTGGCATTCACAGCGGTGCACTCGTACACCTCATGCTCTCTTGATGTTTTCTGTCAACATTGATTTACAAAGAACAATTATCTTTGACCAAATATGTCCTTGCTGGCTTATCCCTGCTCCAGTAACCTTGGGTTTCCACATAGAGGTTCATTTGACATTACAATACTTCACTGTTTCCATTTGTCTGTCATCTCCTACATTCTGCATGTTTTTAATGAGTTTCATCAAACTGTAATGAGTATTACGAATCAAGCGTTTTTGATTTTTTTTTTTTGTTTGTGTACCTGGAGTTGAGCCTGGGAGTATAATGCGAGATTTCTAATATTGCATGCGCTCTGTAGAGGAATCATTTTATCTTAGTCTGCAGAGACTTTTAGGCAATAAAATGTTATGAGAGTTGAATGTTGGACATCTACATTGTTTTGATGCAGTTAAAGGTATGCCTGAGAAAGATAACAATCTTAATGATCCAGTGTTTTATCATTAAAACTTGTTTTTTGTAGCACAATTTTCTCAGTACAATTGTAAGCTAAAGCAAACAACCAGAAGAGTCACAATTAACTCTCAACCAAAGAGTGGAGCAGTGCTTTTTTTTAATCTAATTCCAACACATGCCAGGATAAGAATTCAAGCCCACATAAAATCAGCAAATCATTCTGACCTTTCCCTTTATTTACTCTATTCTGTATTTAGGAAGGACACACAGGTTATGTTGCTGCAACAAACTCAAACACACAACCCATATCCGTGCACTCACACGCACTCGGTTGGATAATTTATTTATGCCCACATACATGCTGTACTGTTGACAAGCAGAAACCTAGGACACAGACAAAAGCCCTGTGTCATTCAGAGCACACACAGACACACAGGAGAAAATAGATGTCAGACACTAAACCTACATTAGGGGTGTAAACGAACAGATACAATTAACACAGGCAGTTGTAGGTGATTATACTGTATTTGGAAGCCCCTGGGTCATATAAAATGCAGAACTAAATCAAGAGAGATTGATTTTTCCCTTATGTTTGCAGGAAACTGGACACTGTGTAGCTCTGTTTCCTGTTGCAAGTGGTTGTCTTTCAGGCCAACTGATAGGATAGTGCCGAGTCAGCATTCTTTGTTCATGATGCTCACCCTTTGTTTTGACCCTGTGATGGTGGATAGCACTTGTCTTGACCTCAGTGTAAGAAGCACATTGTCAGGCACATGCACTTCACAGGCTGCAGTTGATTTCTGTCAGGAAGTGGCTTTTTTCCTCTCAACATTCCTCTAATTTGTTTACATAATGAGGGCATAACTGAAAGCAGATTGAGACAAAATGATGTATTTTACAGTAATTGGAGAGACAAATAGTGCAGCTTAGTCTGAGGGCTGGTCATAGCTATTAGCAATAGAGCTGTATGAGCTATTTATGTCTGTATTTATTTGGGTGTTTGCAAAGAGCAGACATTTCCATTGAGAAAGCTTCCCAGCACAGGTCAAGGTGATGTTACACAAGTCTGCATCTTTAACGCTCCCAGTAAACAAACTGTGACCAATGAAGGACAGGTATCAGCTACATGCAACTGGACCTCAGCGAATCACAGGAGTCTGAAAACTGAGAGTCTCATGTTGAAACAACTGTAGACTCATTTATAATCCACATGTTGATCATGCCATTTCTCTCCTTTTTTCCTCTTTGTTCAGCATAATTAGCCGTTCTGGTTGGCTGGCTGTCTTAGTGTAGCTGCCTCTGTCTGTGTTCAAGGTGCTTTGTAGGAAGATAGCCCACGTCATGTAGTGCAAGCTGATCTGGTCTCTCAGTAATAATTGAAAGTATTTCCATTTACCCTGTCTTTACCATTCAGTCACACAAAGGCTTTAGAAATAGAGGCAAAGCTGCCTTGCTTTTGTTAGTCAGAAGTCTTATGGTCTTCATTGGCTCCGTCCTGTAAAATAATGAACAAACAAGACAACATCATTGCTGTGGAGTTACTCTTAACTTGGTTGTATGGATGATAGGGACTTAGCAAAGGGTCACTTTATCTGTTTTGTGACTCAACAGTTAAAACAGCAGAAGAATAAGAGATCACATTAGTATAATTCATGTGAATTTAAATAATTGTCGTTGTAGAGATGATGATTGCAAAATTGTTACTTTTCTTTTATTCTGAATTTCTGTTTGGTATGATTATAGTCTTTGGACAGGTGACTTGTCCTTATTTAAAAAGAACATTAGCATTTTTCTAGCATATTGTTCTTTTCACTTCTTTTGAGAGCCTGATCACATTCTTGTCAATTTGCTCTCTTCCAGCTGTCAGACTGAAAGGTCAGAGGCTTCAAAGATCAGATGTGAGTTGACTCAGTGATGAGGCTGAAGAGACAGAAGTAGATCTTTAGTAATATTTTTAATATAAAAAAGGGTTATTACATATCAAATGTTGTTCTTTTCTTTCAGGGGGTAGTAATATTAGCAGCTGTAGTAGTATTAGTAGTTAGTTATTAGTTAGTTAGTTAGAAGCTAAGGTAAACTTAGGTCTTGTAAGACATTTTGGGGTTTTCTGTATCCTCTAAATGATGTTCTCTGTGGCTAACAGAGTTGGACATTGATTTGTTGTATTAGGTTGTCTAAAGCACAAAGGGTTATTTTCCTGGATCGAATTCTTTGACCAGACCAACAACATTTTTGATAACTGATTAATAGTTTGAGTTCTTATTCAAGCAGATGTGTCATGCAATTCATGTGTTCACAGCTTCTTAGTTTTGATAATATGTTTTGTGTCTTCGCTTTATGTGATGTTAACTTAAATGTCTCTAGGTTTTAGACAGTTGATCATATAAACATTCCTGATGTCAGCTTTGGCTTTGAAACTATATTCTCACTTTTTATAGCCAACAATTAAAAGATTAGTCAATAAAATAATCAGATAAATCAATAATAAAAATATCTGTCCTCTCACTCTTATGTAATTCAAAACAATAAATAGTTTCTTAAAGTCTTTGATAATAAAATCCCTTCATTGTGTTAGTATAAATGTAAGAAATATGTATATGACTTCCATACTGTGCCTGATGATAGAGCAGCTGCTAATGCAGTTTACACTTTCATGTTACAGATAGCAAAACAGGTTGAATGGGTTGACAAGTTAGGGATATTTTTACAGCGATACATGATAAAGCTGCAATGCGTTTTACTCTTAAGAATATCAATCATTTATTTCAACCTTGAGTCTCTTGTTTTAGTCACCTCATTGTTGATCAGTGGCAAAGAAGGTTGCTTTGCATTTTAAGATGCTGCTAAGAGTTTAAGGCAGCTGTCACCAAGGAAACTGTAGAATCTAAAACATCCCTGTTATCAGTGAAGTGCTTTGATAACTAAGATTGTTGATAAGTAGCATGGTTACTTAATCTGCTGTAATTATTTTTCAGCCCTGTCAGATAAACAGTTAATGACTTGTGCCATGTTGTCTGGTATGTGGTCTGCCTTTCAGAGAAGTAATACTGAGCAATCTGTAAGGTCGAAACATACAGAAAGTGAAATTTATAGAATTTTTCATTGGAATGAATCTTGTGGACCTTGTGACTACAGGAGTTTTTTCATTTTCAGGGCCACCATCTTACATTTGCAAACACTTTGCACTGCATGTATGACTCTGGTGGTATAGCAGCATTGTGAAACAGAGTGCAGCAGCAGTGTGTGAAATGCCAGGGACTTATCTGGATATGCTCAGGAATGTGACAAGGGACTAAGGTGTTAAATCCAGTGAAGATAGAGGCATGTGAGGCTGTGCCTGTGCCTTACAGGGGCGGTCAGCAAAACAATAACAGCTAGAGCAGCTTTGTCTTTTTTCTGCTGTATGTGAGCTCGAAGTGTCTCTCCCAGGCTGATGTGAGTTTTTAAGTTTATTCACACACACATACACTAAAGTTTGTTTGTGTTTGTTTGTATCAGTCTGTTTTCATCTTTGACAGCAAGTTGTTCCGAAACATCCCACACCATATTTTCTCTCCGCAGTGTTGGCATGTTAGATGGCAGCATACTGAGTCAAGCTGTCATCTAATTGAATGCATCATTTAATTATGTGTTGTCTATATATGCAGTGGAGGGCTGCACTGTTATGATCTGGCCAACAGTGATCTCAGTCGTAAATGTGCAATTATGTTGCATGCATGTATGTAAATGTTGAATGTTTGTTTTGGCAGACAGAGACACATTACACAAAGAGCTGAAAAGTTGTTCTGGCTTTCATATTCTTTAAGCTTCAACATCTCCCTGTAAATTTCCAATAAAGAGGTTCTTGTTTGTCTTCCGCTGTGATGAATAACATTGTCATATCTTCGATATGCACTGTAATTCCCAGAGTTATACCACAGCCACAAGCGCACAATCCGCCTAGCACACAAAGCTCTCTTCTCTCATTGGTGTGCTGACAGTTTTCATTGCTGCGCATGGTACGGCAGTTTCTTCATTTAGTCTTCAGACATGTGTGATTAATTTCCCATGTCATTTTGCTCTGTAGTTCTACAAAAACAACAATAAAAGTTCTTAGAAACTGGTAGAAGTTTGTGCTTTTACTATTATACAAGTGGTTCACTTGCTTTTCCTGTGTTTATAGGCTTCTTCTTAGCAGTTTCCATGATAAATGTAATAATTTATTAATTGTTAACACTTTTCAAGAGCATTGCGTCCTAGTTCCACATTGTGGTTAAGGTTTACTTGCAAATTATATGCAAACAATGTAGATAGTATTGCCTTTTGCAGTAAATAAGTTAGCAAGCTTGTGTTTGTCCATGCAGGTATGCACTGAGCAGCAGAGCAGCCACTGAGCATGATTAAAGAGCATCCTGCGGATAAGACACTTTATTGAAGCGTAGATCCTGTTTGACATATTGAAGCAGGTAAGAAAAGAGAGAGTGCACGGATCAGTCAGTGAGACATTTGAACTTAACAAGATTATTGCTATAAACAGATTTTAAAAATCCAATAAGCATATTTCATAAATACATTATTGGCTGCTTCAGCTGCAATCTACTGTAACCTAGTGGACATGCTGTGAGCTGTTGAAGTAGAGACAGATATATTTAGGCAGAAATTGACTGAGGGAAGCAGAGAGGTAAAATCTTAGTGGTTGATGCAGTGCTGCTGTCTCATCCTGCATTGTGATGGTTATGAACAGACATCGCCTGTAAAGTGACTTTTACAGTTGCATCCACCTTCTTTAACTTTCTACAACACTCCTAACTGCTGTAACTGAAATCTTTAACTATTTTTTAACAAAGGCCAGACTTGTTGACTCACTCTCACATTTGCTTTTTTCCAAATGTTTAATAATGTTTTAATTTCTTCTGACACAGCGATGAGTCAGCAGTGATATTAGTTTTATTTATGAATTCAATGAGCAGAGTGCAACTGGGGGATTTTCAGGATTTTTTTTTTTTAATGGTGTTTTATAACCCTGCATTGGATTTTCCCTTGATCCATTTCATCCCTCTATTTTTAGCCGTGTTCACTCTAAAGCACTTGTTCTGTCTTCCTACCATTTTCAGTATTTCTGGCTTTGCAAGTTAAAATTGTTCGCCAATAACAAA
>JAPZDZ010000024.1:6974127-6985785 GCA_029783805.1 Acanthurus tennentii | reverse complement strand
GAGCCAAACAAATGACGGGTTGTATAGTTTTGCCAAGAATTTGTAACACAGTTTAGTTTCCTTTCACACATTATGAAACATTGGTTTCCCCAAAACCTCTAAATATCAGTGGCAGAATAAGTTCAGACTGAACTGTACAGATTTAAAATGGGTCATTGGGTCTATTAGGAAAAAAGCTATGTTGTGCAGTCCAAACAAATTACTGCCTTTGGGGAGAAACAGGTAAAGGCATAGTGTTCCTTTAACATAAAAAAGTAAAGAAAAATAAAACATGTCATTTGAACAGACGATGCTGCAGCACATCAGTCAGTCTGCAGGCAGCAGATAGATGCATGACATCATCAGCATTAATGAGATGTGACAGGCTGAGATCAGAGAAACACTTGGAGGAAGAGAGAGGAAATAGGGAAGGTGGAATCTTTAGTGTCCACATTATATGATGGATGGGGGATGTACATGTCCACTCATGCATGAGCAGGAAGGAGGATGACTGATTGTGTTGGAGAAGAGAGTTCAGCTTGCAGTTGCAATGTGTGTTTGTTAGCTAGGGCTTCATTTTGTAGTGCCCATTCCTTATATCTAATTAGCTGCAGACTCTTTAATTAGACTTTGTACATGCATGTGTGTGTATGTGTGTGTGTTTGCTATCTGTACTATCTGTACTGTTCTTAGAGAGGTGAATGGGTGTGTGATTGGTGCAGCCCGCTGACAGGTGAGTTCCTGACTGAGCTGAGTAATTAGACTTGATGACAGGCAGAGCGACAGTGAGACTCCACTTGTGTAATATATCAGACACACTCACAAACACGTACACACATAAGCACATACAATTTATCAAGATAGTTTTTTGTCATTCCTCATTGAGAGTTTTTGCTATTAAACTTTTTACAATTTATTTTCCTCTAAATGATTAATTTGAACACACACACACACACACACACACACATATCCACACCTGAAAATGCTCTTGCTTTACTCAGACTTTGAATAGCAAATAGAATTGACAGGCTTTTTCTTTATTCTTGCTTTTGTCTTTGTTTTTACTAGATAATGTGCTGATGTTGACTAAAAAAGAGGAAGTCATTTGGTAGTCAAATTTTGTTTAGCAGCATTTTCCAAAGAGACTTAATCAGGCCAAAGTCTTGTCTCTTTTGCTCTCCCTCTCTTGCTCTTGTTTGACATTTTTCCAAAGTTTACTCTGTAACTGACTTCTGTCTGTTCTTCTCTTTTACAATGTCATTCTCAGAACTTTAATTTATTTGTTCAGTCTTAGCCACTAACAAAAAGTAACCTTTGTCGATCCTTTTGAAAGTGTAAATGATTGATACATTTTAATTATTCTTAACAAAATGGGAGCCACAGTCGTTGTGGAATTAGTATTGATTTGGCAGAGGTTATAGAAAATTCTACAGATGAACACTGCTGCATGAGCACACATACCTGTACTGCCATCTGGTTAATAAAAATCAATCATTGTTTGTAACCTCTTTATAATGCTCAATAAAATGCCTGAGTCTGATGGTAAAAGTTTGCACCCTCCTCTGATTTTCAGTATGGACGGAGTGCCTTTCCTGATGCGCGACCGCACTCTGCAGAGGACCACAAACATAGAGAAAGTTTTCCCAGGCAGACAGACTGATGACGCCTCACACTTCAACTGGACAGATCTGCAGCAGCTCAATGCAGGACAATGGTTCCTCAAGGTACTTTATGACAGCATGACACAATGCAGAGCAGTGACTAATGTGTGATTAAGGTCTTTAGCTCATTGAGTCGTGAGTACTCAACAGTATGTGTCCTTGCCCGCTGATCCTTCATGATGTTCTCTGGTTTCATGGAAATGCTGCAATTCACTGATGGTTTAGAGATGCTCTTTGTATGCAGAGTGGTCATGGGTCAACTAGTGCTTCAAAATAATTGTTTGTTTCACCTTGCCTGAGGTACAAGACTAATGGGCCAAACAGGACGAAAACAAACAGACAAACAGTGAAAACTAGGGCCTGGTCTGGCACCCAGTTATTCTCTCCTGCATGTAGTGCAAAATGCAGACTAGTAGAGACAAAACTCTCAGTGCTACTTTGCCGTGTTCTACTTAAATCCTCCTACAGTCCCGTCGAGTCATGTGTTTATTCTCTAGAGTTTTGTATTTGCCAAAACTGCTACAGCAAGTCTTTCTTTGAATCTGTAATTATTTACATTCACTTTGTTGTTCCCTTTCCTCAAGGAAGCTAACAGAGCAAAAAAAAAAAGTGTTTTTTAGTCAGTAAAATAAAGCACATCATGGCAGACATAATGAGAAGCATCTGAAGTATTTCTACTGTGTGCTACAAACTGATGTAAAGAAGAAAAGATAAAAATATTCAGCTATTTGTATTTCCTGTAGATGTTGTCCAAATGCTCTAAAGAACACTTGAATGCATGCTTTAGAAAATCAACCATTAGAATTACAAAATAATCTGCTTTTAATTTTTACATGTTTACCAAAAAAAGATTGCATTTCTTGCTGCAGTAATGTTTTTACCGTGCAGTTATTGTATTTTGAACATGACACTAGATGTATTAGCCCCCAGTTTAACACACCTGTTATCTTTTTTCCTCCTGTTGTGACTCTGTGTATCAGGATGACCCTTTCTGGACAGCAGGCGTCCTGTCCCCTCATGAGAAGGATCTGATTTCCAACCAGAGTGTGTGCAGCCTGGAGCAGCTTCTGAAGCTGGCTTCCTATCATAACAGCACAGTGGTTTTCAGGCTAAGAAGACCACCTCAGGAGCACCCCTGCTACCACAGCTGGATCAATGATACACTGCAGGCTGTGCAGCAATCTGGGGTCTCTCAGAGCCTGGTTGGTATATGGAAACGTAATACTCTCCACAGCATGATGTCTGACCATATTAAACGTATTTCATGCAAATGTGATGGATTTTAAATCAATCTAATAAGAGTGAATTTACTCATTTTGCACTTATGTATGATGGAAAACAAGCATTTTCTCCTCTTAATCATATGTGTTCAAACAATGCCAGTTCAGTGTCATTGATACAAATGCAATATTGGTCCTGTGTATTGTTTTTGTGCAGGTGATGTGGACTCCAGATGAGGACAGATCTCAGGTGAGACAGCTGGCACCTGGTCTGGTCCAGACCTCGGTGGACAAAGAGAGCCCTGAGAGTCTCCACCAGCGCGGTATCAGCAGCCTGCTTCTCAGATATAACCAGGCCAGCACACAGGAAATCAGGTAGACTCACACACAAACCAGATATGTTATCAGGTTAGAGCTTTAACACACGCTTTTTTCATTCAAAGCTGTTCTGAATGTGTGTGTGGTTTTTTTTTCCCATTTTTTTCCCAGCTACTTCTCCCAGAGCAAGATCAACCTCACCCTTCACACCATCAACGAGCCCTGGCTGTACTCGGTGCTCTGGTGCAGCGGAGTGTCTTCGGTCTCCTCAGAGGCCCCACATATCCTCAGGAAGGTGCCTTACCCCATCTGGATCATGGTAAGGACATCTGATACAATTTTGTGGCTTTTTCTTTTACTTTGCATCAAACTCCCCCAGGAAACTTTGCAATCAAATACATGCTTCATTCATAAATGAACTTCTCCTTGCTGAAAAAAGTCCAAAATCCAATGTCTTTTCTTCTTCTTCCGTTCAGCCGTGTTCTCTTTCTCTCTCTAACCACTTTTTTTATCAAGCCCAGTGAAAACCAGCTCGATTACATTTTTTTTTTGGAAAATATTGTCTGACAACCCATCTCCCCTGCATGACTTAACTAGATTTTATATGGTAATATCAGCAAGGGAGCTTGGCTGTGAACTGAGCTCATCTAGGCTGTTCAGTCATTTTTTGTTTTCAACTCTCATCTGAGATTCCAGCACAGTAGAGAGGCATAAATCACCACTGTAGTGTATCCTGTAGTTTACGGCTCACGGCTTTCTAGTTCAGTCTCCTGAGACCTCTCAACACGGGTAGCGCCCACACTGTGCCTCTCCTGGTGTCATTTCACTGGCCTCAACTTTTCAGCATGCCAGACCGGCCGTCTGCAGCACCATACGGGAACTCTGCATGACAACATGTGGGCGTGACTCCAGTTCAGGAAGAGTTAAGGCTGCCAGGGTGTTTGCTGTGCTGTTTGTATGTTTGTCTGTTCGTTAAATCAAGTGAAATCTGCCACCAGAGGTGGATATCTATCCTCTGATGATGAGTTTTGTTTTGTAGGTATTGGCAAATGATTTTATCTTCACAAATATGCACTAAAAGCAATGTTAATTTTCTGCCCTTTCCAATTTAAGTAACTTATTGAAAAAACTGAATAAGATTTTTTTCAGAAACATTAGAGAGATTACCATTGTGAGTTTATCTGCAGAAGTGTTGTATAACACAGATTGAATAGTGCTGCTTATAGTAATTATATCTTTTATGCATAGCTCCACCCAGTGGTGAAACCTGCAATAAAAATGGTGAAATCAAACCTCAGACCTACTGTGACTGTTCATATTTATGTGCGTGTGTGTGTGTTTTCAGAGACCAGATGCATACTGCCTGATGTGGGTGTCTGCAGACCTCATCTCCTTTGCTGCAGTCATAGGAATATTCATTTTCCAAAAGTAAGTACAGTCAAGTACAGTCTCAAGATGATATAACTGTAGTTAAATCACTGTAGGTGGTTCCTGCACAAAGTAAATGCATCTCTGTTTTTCTCCAGACATACAGAAGTACATGACAATTACTGCTAATAAACAAGTACCCTTAAATTACATCTCATTTGATGTGTCACACTTCTATTCAGTGGACATCTCTCTGTCTGGAACACATCATTACAATAACAATTCACACAAAATTATGCAGTTCCTTTGTATTTTAGATTTTGACCTTCAAAGGGAAGGCTGGAAATGAACACATTTATCCCAGAACATGTATGTGAGTGGTTTTATAAGCTGCCATGATGTATTTTTGCTGTTTTCTCCACCTGCACCCGAGTGTCGTCACAGGCCAGTGGTGACAGAGAAGATGTACTTCATATGAGCATGTCTTCTCCTTGCTGAAATTGTGTAAACCCTTCGGACTGGCCCAGTATTTCTGTTATTCTGTCAGAGGAAGTGTTTTTTGTTTGTTTCTGTGACAACTCCAGAAACAGATGGCCTGTCCTCCTGTCGTCTCTGGGATGGAGGGCACCTTGTTTTTTACGGTCCGCTGTTTGCTCTGCTTAGACAAAGCTCTTCAGTGGCTTCTGCTGGCTTCTAAACTGACCTCTCTTGTCTCCTGCCTTCTTTTCTCCTTTTTTTGTCCTTCTGCCTTCTCCTCGTCCTCTCTCCTTTGCCTGATGTGCATGCTCTTCTCTTCCTCTGCTGCATTCTGGCATCTTCTCTCAGCTATCACATGATCAGGTAACTGGGTCATCTCTGACCCTAAGTCTTCTCTCCTTTCACCCTCTCTGTCTTTCACTAACTTTATCCATCATTCTTTGTTTGATACATTGCTTTTACTTTCTCTATATCTTTCTCTCTTTTTTGTCACTCTCTCTAATATGACATCAGTCTCCATCAGAATACTCTCTCCACCGTAACTCCACTCTTTCTATATTTATTCTCATCCTCTATCTCACTTTTCTCTGTTTCACCTGAATCCTTGTACTGCACTGCTGCCACTTTCCTCTCAACGGAGGAACTCGTGTCTTTATCCCTGTTGGCTTCGTAAAATTAATGCTTTCCGCCCACACTGCATAATGATATTTATAGCATTTAGTGGCAAATGAGATTTAAAATTTATTATCCATCTTATTAAGCCAGATGACTTAACGTACAGAATGAACTGCGGATATTCATTCATCAGGGGGAGTGCTTTAGCGTCCGCTCTCACTTATGCTGATGAACGAAAAGCTTGCTTGTTTGCATTTCTGTTTCTAAATGCCTCTGTGCATCAGTTGCAGTTCATTGTGACTAATGCTTTCCAGTTAGTTTAATTGAAGTCAAGGCAGTTGCTATTAAAGCAGGGATTTGGGTTTTTTTTATTGTTTTTTTTTTTTACATACAGTAAATAAATTCTTCTGAACTGACTGATTTACACAGCAAAATCTAGTGAGTCGTCTCTTGTGCCATTAATAAATGTTGATTAGATGAACACGTCCCCACAATATAAATCAGAATGTTCTTTGTTTATTTATAGTGTACTTATTATAAATTCAAAGGATATTTTTAATAAATATGCGACAACTGCAAGCTAAAAAAATTAAGTAACTCTAGTCTAATACTAGTGTTGAAAAATTTATTTTAAGCACAAAATGTAACTAAAATGTAACTTATAGTCCCTGTCAGGTTGAAACCCTTGTATGTCCAAAACCATTAGTTTTCAGGAATTAGAAAGCCATTAGTTTTAAAATAACAGTGTTGTCAAAGTAGGTATTATGTCTTAAAATATGCTCATATTTTTAAAGAAAAAAAAGAGGGAATGTGGAGATAAAAAGTTTCTAACAACGATGTTGGTTTTTTAGTATGCTTCTTACATAAGGAACCATTTACAAATGGTTCAACACTTGATAGACCAATTTTTAGCCCCTGATAGAGACAATTTCAGAGTCTATAGGTTGTGTAAAGTCATTTTCATTGTTTAGAGTCTTACCTTGCAAGGCAGATGGATTTGTCAGATCAGGTGATCATTTGACCTTGCAAATCCATCTTGTCAGGTTTCAAGCTACACCCTTTTGTCGGAACTAACAGCGATTCTGGACAATCAGCGTCCTGTGAGCAACCAGCCGCCTGCAGCTGTGTTCGTGGTTTTAGATGTGACGACCAGTGAGAGCTTGTTTAAAAACAACATTTCTTCCAGTAGAGCTGCAGGCGATCTGGGCAAAAGTCCATTCAATTACAAGTTCTTATGAATTAATTGATGGATTAGCATATTTCCTATTAAATTTGAACTGAATGGAAAATTGTTCGTAAAAGCACAAACTTTTAATTAAGAGTGCCTTATCAGAAAATTGTACCCACATGTTCCCCTTACAGTATATAATCCACTGGTACGATAAGATGCAGATGTGTTGTATCATGACAACCTAAACTAATCTTCTTTTTAAGCTGTAAATTTTGAGTGCAAGTCACCTTTTAACCAAATTGTCAGATCAAGCAGATCAAGTTTAAAAATCAGTTTCAGCTTAAAAATAATACAATTTGACATTTTATTTCTCAAATAACAGTCTAAAAATGTTGAAGTTTTCCCTCTATGGACCAAAAACTCGACCCTGACCTGCACTGAGAGCAGAGGCAGCAGTATTTATTGTTATCACTATTGACTCAAGGAGATCTCTGACCTAACGTGTGACCCCTGCAGGTATCGGATGAGCGGTATGCGCAGCTACAACCCTGAACAGATCATGTTGAGTGCTGCCGTTAGGAGGTCCAGCAGAGACCTCAACGTGATGAAGGAGAAGCTTATTTTCTCTGGTAAGACCCTCGAACATGCACGTCTCTCTCCTCTTGGTCTGTCAGTCTTGGATGTTTTGAAGTGTGTTTTGTTGTTGTTTTTTTGGGCTCTGAAACAAATACCACCTTTCCTTCGATTAAATTTTACAAAAAGAGTTGATTTGTCAAACTTTTAGCTCAAGTGAGAAATTAGCCATTTTGAGTTTCAGGTGCCCAGCTAGCATGTCACTTCATCCCAGCATGCATCTGTCTGTGAGTGTTCTTGCTCCTACTCTTCCTTCCTTTTCCTCTCCTCCCTGTTGAAGGTCATCCCCAGTAGCGGCCTGTGTGATGTGCGCCACCTCCTGTCCATGCTACCACCACTGTGACTTCTTCCTTTCTTCCATGCATCCGTTGCATCCCTCGTTATTCCCACGCCACTTCTCTGCCTACTGTGCCCTTCTCCTCCCTTATCCATCCATCCATCCATCCATCCATAAATCCATCCAACCCTTCATACACCAAACCTCCCCCATAATCCTCCCACTGGAGACAACGTCATGTGTAAGGGAGATAATAAATGCCCCAGTCTATCTAGACAACCTCTAGTGCTGGGGGTCAAAGGTAAGTCACATCTGTGCCAGCTGTTTGATGTTCTTTATTTTTTTCCTATTTATTCTTTCATTCAATTTTTTTCACTCTAATGACCTCTTAATCTTTTAGTTTGTCATTGTTTTGATCAAAGCTGACTGATTCCTGTAAAAGTGGTGACAGTGCAATGACAGCACACAGCATATTGATGTTTTTTTCTTTAATCCTTTGGCGCCCTCCAGAGGTGGGGAATGGAGTTGGCAGTGCTGATGAGCTGTGTGCAGACAACGGCTATGACTACTACACCAATCAGGGCATTAGCCAGTGATTGGCTGTGTGGAGACGCCGTCACAAGACGGAGACAACGACACCCTCAGCGTTCACATCGTCCGTTCTCCTCCTCTGTCCTACTGATTGACTAACAGACTGCTGTATCTGATGGAAAAAAAAACAACCACCCAGTTTCTTTGTGTATCCTGTAAATTCTCTTTTTTTGTTTGTTTCTTGTCAAACTGTATGTCGAACATACTGTAAACCACACGGGACAACTCGCACTTTTATTAACAGAATTCGCCAAATCTGTGACCTCTTTTCTCACAGCGAAACGCCCAGGAGGCCCCTCTGAGTTACGGATGCCTGCTTCTTTTAAAGATGCATTTGAGGATTCTTTATTATTTTTAAGCTAATTTTCCAAAGCTGTTTCTTGTTTTTTAAATACCATGCATGATATTCTTCTCTTAGCAAATGAATTGCTTTTTAACTAGGCTTTGTACAAGGCTTTATTGCAGCATGAGGCTAAATGCTCGCGGCTCATTATGCTCCAGCCTTCTGTCAGCACTCTGCTGTGCTGCTGTTCATAATAGTGCTAGAAATATTTATATTTAAAGAGAAAAATAAAAACTCAGACAAGCTGTTTACAAAAGTCCTGCCTTCTTCTCCAGGTGAAATATTCACATGGTGTATATAGGATAATTATTTACAACTCTCAACCAGTGCATATAACTGTAATAATCATATCACCCGATGTGTGTGTGTGTGTGTGTGTGTGTGTGTGAGAGAGAGTGTGTCTGTGTCTGTATGAGAGCTGTGCTCCAAGTGCAACCAGAAGAACTGATGGAATTAGTTTGAGGGGGGTGAACATTTGTGCTGTCTTTTTATGGTTAATGTGAATGTGTTTGGATTATTTTTGTTTTTTTTTAAAGATGTGTATGGTGAATTATGTGTATTCTGGCTGGGTTCATATTTTTTACCCCGCGTGCAGTGCTATGTTGAGTGTGTTATTGTACATATGAAAGGTGAATCAGTGTGTGAGATGCTCCAGCCAATTCAGAATTACATTTGAACAATGTGACAGTTACGAAGCTGTTGAATAATTACAATAGCAATAGTTTGGTCATGATGGAAGTTCCTTTGCTTCATACTCAGCCTCTGAATCTGTGGTATTTTAGTGTTGCATTTAAGTGTCGGTTGCTGGTGTAAAACTGAAGCTGTAAGGTAAATGAAGTGGGTGCTAAATGTGAAAAATAAAGCTCTGAGCTATTTGAAGGGACGCTGCAGTTATCACAAAAGGCAGCACAGGGTCAAGAAATGGATTGCCTTTTGTGTTTATTTTCTTTCTTTGGGGATTACTGTGCCTCAGAAATAAACATTAAAAAAATCTTCTAATACTTGAGTTTCCTGGTTGTGTTTTGTTAACCTTTCTTAATGTAAAGAAATATTCCTTTTTATCCTTTACATACGCACACTCACATCAGGAGCATTTTGGGGGTTTTGTCTCTTTTGGTTTTTGTTTTTTAACCCCTAATAGCAGAATATTTTTCACTATATACAGTGCCATGGAGATAAGACTAGCCATTTAAGAATAATGGAAAACCTACATAAAGCTGATTTTTTTTCATTTATATGTACTGCTGCACAGTAATATGGATTCACTCTTCTTGTCCCTGAACACTTCATTGTTCTCTCTTACATTTTTAAAATAATGGTAAAACAATTTCTATGTTAAAACCTGGTTTAGTGCAATCCTGAGAAGGTCTCAAGTGCATCATTTCTGTCGGCTGTAGGATTTGATACATGAGTATGTGATGTACTTTGTGTAGGTTCCTCAGAAATATATGGACCATGATTGGACATCTTGACTTTGCCTTAAAATAATCAGACAGTATAGAAGTTGAAAAATGGGATTTTTAATAAGCTTAAGTCATAACAGTTTATATTCCTTTTTCCATTTTTCGGGTGGCTAGATTGACAGTGAGTAGATTGCTATATAAAAATAATCTCTAGTCTCATATTTTCTTTCTCTCTTTTTCTATAGAGATTCATGGTTCGTACAGTATCAAAGGCAAACAGAACAGCCTCAATTTGCTTGTAAAGATTTTACATCAAGATCTCAGTTCCAACACAAAAAAACAACATTTGGAAAAGAAAATGACAAAGTAAATATAAATATAAATACTCATAGATGACATTTTGCAAAATTAAGTTGATACCGTGTGAAGGAATGTAAATACATTTAACGCTTGGCTGAAAATGTCACTGGACTATTTTTACTTCTGACATCTGGGTTTTCTGTTTTCCAAAGATGGAATTTCAGAAAAGAAACTAATAGCAACTTTCGCACCAGATGTGCAATGAGGAATCTCCTATCCACCAGAATAAGAGCTGGTAAAACAAACTGCCTGTACAGGAATAAATCTCGTCTTTTAACACATTTTAGGCACAATGAAAAACAACACATACAATGTCAAATACACAAGGCACGAGTAAGCAATGCTTTGGTCCTCCAGTGGGACTTCCAGAGTTGACCCTCTCTACCTACAGCAGCAAAAAGCAGGATGTTGGTCTTTACTCAGATAGGCAGCACAAATGTAAGTGTGTAAATCAGTAACTATTTGCTTTTTAAATGAGGCATGCACTATTGCACAAAGTAAAGTTAGCCAACAGGTGAAAGTCCTTGAAGTGTTGCTTTTGGCATGACTCCTATGTCACTTACAAATATTCCACCCGGTATTTTATTCAAAGGGAGAGGTGATGCTAATAATTTCAGGGATACAGTACTATGTGAACATTAAGGCTTTGTCCAACATGCACCTCCATCCATTAGAGTACGCACACCTCACAAGAACACCACCTTTGTTTTATGAGGTGAAGAAACTAAATATATTTATAGTTATATATATTATAGTTGCAGTGAATTTGTTTGGAATGAAATGTGCATAATTTCATCTTAAAACTGAGGTCTCCTTCTGAACATTAACCATAACAGAAAATCATCACTGGGACACAGAACAACAGGGACCTGAACCAAGCTCCCCGACTTGACCACCAGAGGGCAGCAGTTCACCACTTCGATTTAAACAATGTAGCAGCTTTTCTGAAACAGGCACACTGTATATCATCTTTCATTAGAGGTTTTGAAAAAACCTGCATAGCCACGCTCACAGCCACACAGAAAATGGGAATAAATAAATAAATAAATAGATAAAGACGTACAGTTTAGTCTCACAGTCAATTAAAGGACTGGCTGTTCCCTAAATTAACACCATTGAGGTATCTACCATGAATGACCATCAACAGTGAAGCTGAGTGGATCAGTAGATACATGAGAGAAGACAACGTCACCCTGTGAGATGCTGCTCATTCACATTTCATCAGTATCTGATCCTCATATT
>JAPZDZ010000024.1:6913004-6932696 GCA_029783805.1 Acanthurus tennentii | reverse complement strand
CCACATGACCCACAAAGATGGAGCCTGCTTGTTAAAGGGTTAGTTCATGTGAAACTAACAGGCCTTTTTTAACTGTTTAACTGTTTAACACCTTCACTAATACTTTGATCAATTAAAGATCATCTCTGTATCCCATCCAGATGTCCTTTCAGTGGGGATAGCCAAAGAACTGTTGTGCTGCCAGTCACCTTCAGTAAGGACCTGAAGTATCCCTATCTTCATAAGAGGTTTATGGTCAAAATGTTCTCATTTGTGAAGTCCCCGACATTTGAAAATCTGGTAAATAAGATATACTTGTAAATAATCACTGGTGTTTTTTAGCCTGATCATTTTAAATAGGATGTTCTCCTACAGGTATATTTTCACTGTGATATAGAGATCTGTAAAGAACCTGATTGCTCACAATCCTGCATTAACGGTAAGTGGAGCAACAGCTTTTTTATTCCAAATGAATTCTGAAGTGGGTAATTGAGCTACTCTGCTTCTTGCATGTAACACTTTAAAATGAGTCTCTATTTTTCCTTTCATGTCTTTCAGGAAGGCGGACATTAAGGAGAACCACACCAGGGCAAGGACAGAGGATTCTTTATAGTGTAGTCTCTGGTGGACCTCTTCTCTATCTACTGTAAATAATCAGAAAAAAAAACACACGTAAAACACATGTATTACTTTAATGGTCTTAGATATAGATTTGGGAAAGTATTTGGATTATTGTTGTAAAATGCACAGTTGTCTCTATAGACCATTTATGATGTTGATAATAAATAATGTATCTTTAAAACTTCTCTGTTTGATAATGATATACAGTAGAGAAAGGCTTTCTTTTTTTTTTTCTCCACTGCACTTGCTCTTGTTTATTTTGGGTGACTGTGCAACGAGGTGATATAACGTATTTATTGATCTAGAAGTGGACAAATACATCAAAGTCAATGGGCTTTAAGGGATGACATCGTATAATTAATTTGCTGATTTGCGGGGACAAAATTATCTACAAATAATGAATAAGGGGTTCTTGATCCTGCTTTCAAAAAACTGCCAATATCCTAAATTAACTTGACTGATTAAATCAAATTCAACGGCTCTTTGTTTTCTATTTATATTTCCAATCGAAGTTTACACATAGAACTAAAATAATATTAAATTAAAGCTTGATTTTAAAAAGTTCAGTCAGACTTTTATTGTAATGGGGGGTCGTGGGTCACGTGGCCACATTTTGACCAATAGAAACGCAGAATGCATTAGTTTGCGGAAGTTGTGAGCGAGCGTGTCGTCTTCTAAACGTTCGGGCAGTAAATATGAAATAATTTGCCATACGTTAAAGTTTCGTACTGTCTGTGGGCACAAACACCGACAAACCAGTCCTGCATGATTAACGTTAGCATTTTTTTTCGTCTGTTCAGCCTCTCACACGGATATCTGCCGCTGAAGCTACTCAGAGTTGTCACTTAAAGATGTCCAAATCGAAAAAATGTAACTCAAGAGAAAGTGAGTCGAAACACTTGCCGATCTATCAACACAAAGCCGAGTTGATTCAGGCTGTCAAAGACAGCACTTTTCTGGTTGTCACCGGTGAGACTGGTAGCGGTAAAACCACACAACTTCCACAGTATCTGCACCAAGCAGGTAAGCTGTGATTTGCTGTCCTGTCTATGCTTGTATGAATTTAAATGTAAGTGATGTGACAGTTTCAACACGAACCACTCATATTATTTTTTGGTAGGTCTTTGTAAAGATGGCAAAATTGGAATCACTCAGCCCCGCCGGGTGGCTGCCATCACGGTGGCCCAGAGGGTAGCCCACGAAATGCAGTGCACTCTGGGTAGAGAGGTTGGCTACCAGGTGCGCTTTGATGACTGCACATCACAGGTGAGAGGCAAAAAAAAGGATCGTCTCCTGTACAAAATCCATTATATTTATTACAAATATTTGATAACGTGAGGATGTGACCGTGTTTGATCCAGGACACCGTGGTTAAGTACATGACAGATGGCTGTTTGCTTAGAGAGACCCTGGCAGATCCTGTACTTTCTAACTACAGTGTTGTGATATTGGATGAAGTCCACGAACGCAGCCTTAACACAGTGAGTAATTATGGGACCCTGACTCATTTTTGTTATCAGTAAATCTATAACTTATGCATTTTGTTGTTAAATGCACTGTTATGTCAATATCTTAATGCACAAATTAAACAAGTGCATTTTTTGCAGGACATTCTCCTGGGATTATTGAAGAAAATCTTCTCTGATCCTGCCAAGGCCACCAAGGGCCGAGCGTTACCTCTGAAAGTGGTTGTGATGTCCGCCACCTTGGAAACTGACAAACTCTCAGCCTTTCTTGGTGGCTGTCCCGTCTTTGCTATTCCTGGGAGAACTTTTCCTGTCACCTGCACATTTGGTACTGCTGTAGGACCTAAAGACACAGAGAGCACTGGATATGTAAAAGAGGTACTGAGTTTCAGCTTTTTGTCTTTTTTAAAAATATCTTTATTGTTACACAATTTAAAAAAAAAATGTTTTGCATTGCACAATGATTACTGATTAGTCAAGCTTTGATGTGTTATTTTATCATTCATTTATCTTGTTCCCCAGGTTGTTAAAATGGCCCTTGATGTGCACACCAGTGAAATGTCTGGGGATATTCTTGTGTTTTTAACAGGCAAGTCATAATTATGAAGATACAAGGTCAAAGTACAACTTAAATCTGATAAAAGCCTGACTCTTTTATCCTCTGTGTTTGACAGGTCAGTCAGAGATTGAGCGTGCCTGTGACTTGCTGTATGAGAAAGCTGAGTCTATAGACTACCGCTATGATGTACTGGACCAAACAGTGGAGGGCCTCCTTATTTTACCCCTTTATGGATCCATGCCCACCGGTAAAAACCTACAGCAGCTGTTACATAGCTTTTTCCACATTAAGCCATTATTTTTCTTTTAAATGTTACAGTAATAATGTAATGCAAAAGAAATTAGAAATACTGTTCAAAAAGGTTTTTTTTAATGGTCTCGTCACAGATCAACAGAGGCAGATTTTTCAACCTCCACCCTCTGGAATAAGGAAATGTGTGGTGGCCACTAACATTGCAGCAACATCTCTAACCATCAATGGCATAAAGTTAGTAAGGCTTGATCTCACTGACTAACTAATACCGCAGTGAAGTTTGTGTAATCGGCATCATTCAAATATTTTACAGACATCCCTGCAAAACACAACATTGTCCCTTTTTTTTCCACAAGGTACATTATTGACAGCGGGTTTGTGAAGCAACTCAACCATAACTCAAGGGTGGGCATGGATATCTTGGAGGTGGTGCCAATTTCAAAGTAAGTTTTTTAATGAGTAACACGCAACTTTGATCCTGCAAAAAATGTTTGTCAAAGTAATTTTGTTGCTAACAACCATGCCATTGAATAAGCTTGCCAGTAGAGATTTGGACTGGATTCTTTTGGGGGGATTTTCTGTGATTAGGAGTGAGGCTCAGCAGAGAGCAGGCCGAGCTGGAAGAACCTGCGCTGGGAAATGCTTTAGAATCTACACCAAGGAATTCTGGGAGAAATGCATGCCTGAATATACGATTCCAGAAATCCAGAGGACAAGTCTGACTGCAGTGATCCTCACACTCAAGTGCCTGGGTGTTCATGATGTCATTAGGTGCACCGATAGTCTTTCATTGGCAGTTTGCTCTCACATAGTAAATAATTTCTTATCATATCTTGTCATTTCTTTTTCATTTATCTCTTTTGCTTTTCTCTTTAGGTTCCCATATCTGGATTGTCCAGAAGAGAGATTCATCCTTGAGGCGTTAAAACAGCTCTACCAGTTTGATGCCATTGACAGGTGAGTGCTACCTGTCGAAAGCTTTTGTTTTTCCAAGCACAGAGTTTGTGTAGTTTCCAGTGAAATTTCATGTGCTCTTATTTCGCTGCTGTGTTGGCTGCAGGAGGGGTAAAGTGACCCAGCTGGGCGAGCTGATGGTAGAGTTCCCCCTGCACCCAGGCCTCACCAGGGCTGTGCTAAAAGCTGCCTCGCTTGGCTGTCAGGACCTGCTCCTTCCTGTGGCTGCCATGCTGTCGGTGGAGAACATTTTCATCAGACCAGGTCGGCCCCTCAAAGTGAAACAAAAAAGCATGTGCTCAATTTGAAAACTATGAGGGAATACAAAAAAAATAAACTCACAAAAAAAACAAAATAATCCTGTCCTATCTCTATATATTACGGGTATAGTAAGGAAATTGTCTAGCAGCAGATACTGAATCACTGCTAATGTGTCAGGAAATGGTACAGACACCGTTGAAGTGTTGTGCAGACTTGAGCACTGTCTTCACACATCTTTAACTGATGTTTTACTTCCTGCAGGCAACCCTGGGAAACAGAAAGAGGCAGATCAAAACCACAGAGCACTGGCTGCCAACAGCGGCAGCAAGAATGACTTTGCCACACTCCTCAGTGTGTTTCAGTTATGTAAATCTAGGTAAAGAACTTTATTGGTTAATGCTGCAAGATGCATCCATGTCATTTCTTTTTGTGCGGTCAGCTTGTCTATCTATTGCCATGTACACAGAACTTAATTCTGTATGATGTTATTGTCATAAATATCAGGGTGAGCCTTTCTGTTACAGTGACAGACCCGCAGTGTGGTGTAAAGATAATTGGATCCACTGGAGGGCGCTGAAGTCAGCCTTTAGTGTGGAGACTCAGCTGCGGGAGATCCTCCTCCGCCTCCAAAAGGTACAGCAGCAGTTTACCGAACTACCGTTCTAGATCAGTTTGCTCCTCACATCCATGTTTTACTTGAATAAATATTATAAATCTCCCTTCAAATTGGTGTGGTTGAATGTTTAACTCTGTTATTTATTAATCCAGTACTCTGTTTGCAGACACACTGCTGTGATAATTAGTTTGAGTCTGATTTTTGTTTTCCTTTCAGAGTAAAAATTTCCCTGTAGAAACATTTGAAGGCAATAAGAATGAACTTTTCAGACGCTGCCTGTGTGCAGGATACTTCCCCAATGTTGCCAGAAGGTATCAGTAAAGTTTATTAAAATTAATCAATCATGTTGAACTCTTCTTTGATTTTTCTTTTTAAGATGAACTCTTGCTTATTTTAAAACTGATTTTGTTTTATTTTTTTCTGTCCTTCACAGATCTGTTGGAAAAGTGTTTTGCACAATGGATGGCAATGGATCTATGGTTCACATTCATCCGTCATCATCGGTAAATGTGTTTTTGAATTCCTTTAAAAAATCTTATCCAGTAAAAACAGTTTTCATAGAGGACACACCAAAACGCTAATGCACCTTTTCTGATATTTTCTTTGATCATGATTCCTTGTGGCTCCAAGCTGTTCGACCAGGATGCTGAGCTGAATTGGGTCATTTTCCATGATGTACTGGCGACCTCACGGGTGTATATCAGGACAGTGTGTCCTATTCGATATGAGTGGGTGAAGGACTTGTTACCGAAACTCCATGAGGTGGATGTGTATGAACTGAGCAGCGTAGCAAGAGAGGAAGTGACTAATGAGGAGGTGTCAAAATGGGAAACCAGGGAAGCAGCCAAAAGACAAACAGGTTTTCTGAATAAAGAATTAGATCTTTATATGCAAATTATCATGTATTGCAGCTTTGTGATTGATCACTTTGTTTTTTATTAGAAGTTTCCATGGAGGAAGTCATGAAGAAACTACAGAAGCGAAACGATGAAACCACCGTCAGCGATGCTCGTGCCCGCTACCTGCAAAGAAAGCAGCAAAGACAACAAAGTAAATGTCAATGACAGGTCATTTGAGGACGATTTTTTTCAGTGTATCACCAAGAAGCATTTTTTTGTACATTATATTTGAACAATAAACATTTATAAATTGCCTCTTTCTTTAATCTTTTCACCTTTGGCACAGTGCTGTCGCAGTATATGGTGTCATGGGTCACATTAAATGAAAATAAGTGCTTTATTTAAAAAAAGTGAGTATGCTGAAAGAAAACTCGATTTAAAGGGGAGGTGGGAGCACTGGGTAAAAAGACAGTTATTGGGGTATAAGAGATGACTCAAGTTTTTTGCACTGCCTATCTCTGAACAATCTGTACACCAGCTATACACAGCCAGGGTGAGGTTATGTTACAGTATAGGACTAGATGTACTTTCACACTGTTCAGGTGCAGTGGACCCTCTCTGGCCTCGTACGTCACTTCCTTTTGTGTGCGTCTGCGGGGCTGCTGTGCTGTCTGGCTGGGACGGAGGGTTTCCACGCTAAGCAGGCGAATAACCTCATTAAACCAATAGCGAGGCGGTTTTATCTCTATAGGATTTAAAAATCAGGCGTCCAGTTCAACAAAACTACTCATCAAGTTGAAGCTCGGTGGACTTTATTCTCTCGCTGGCTCGTATACGCTTCAGTGAACCACTGCAGCAGCAACGGAGCAAGCACGCCGCCGCTGCTGCCGCTGTTGTTGTGAGAGAAGAAAACAAGCAGTCCGCTAAGCTGTGTGATCATTGACAGAGTTCAATACACACAAGCTTCAAGTTATAACTGGTGAGAGATTTTGTGCTGCGCACTTCTGAGCCTGTTCAGGAACCGACTGCTGGGAATATTTCGTCGCCTAAGTCGAGGTAAGAAAAGCCGGGGGGTAACGAGGAGAACTAGCGCAAGTAGCTGTTAGCTAGCTAACTGATATGCTAACCAGGTTAGCTGTTAGCTTGAAAGCTATTTTGGCTAGCTGCCTTGTTTGGTCGTAATGCGGTCATGGTCAGTGTCCTCGCTGCTGTCTGAGGCGCCACTTGGCCAAGCTGCCCATCAGCTATAGTTCAAGAGTTGTTGTAGCGACTTGTTTACTTCCCTGCCATCGTAGAAAAGCTTACGAGCTGTCTTGGACTTGGAAGGTAACTTAATGTTAACGTTTGTTGACTTTGTCTGTTAGTTAGCTTGCTGGTTAACGTGACGTTAATGTTTACGTTAGGCAGCCCGTGGTTGTGCTGGGTATAGTTGATCATTTTTCAGACTTTAAGAAAAAAATAAATATCTGATTGGGAAGATTTTAAAGTTTAAGTATTTATATGTAGAGTATCTGTATTATATCCTCAAATTGTGCTAGCTAACTTACATCTAACGTTAAACCAAGTAGCGCTTGACTGGAAATGGTTGTTTATGTCCTGCTTGTGAAAACCATTGAACTTTTCGCTTGCGTAACTTACAATTTACAGTAAAGCTGCTGCACTTCGCATTTATTATCTCTGAGAGCAGCCACTATTATTCTGGCTATTCACATTTATAAAGATATGGACAACAACCGTGGACGCACCTCTGCTGGCCATAAAAAAGTCCGACGTCGTGGGAAGCCTTATCAGTTTTTATCTTTGTAAACAAAGCAGTTCAAACAGTCTTTGTGATCTTGTGACTGTGTATGCACTGTAATATTCAACCTCATCACTTTCACTGAAATACTGTGAAATTCTGGTAAGGGCTAACATAAGCTGTTGATTTAGGACTGACCCTGGATCACCAAGGCCTCTTCACAAACATTCAGCAAGAACTGAGGGAGGCTAATACATTTGATAATACAGAGCTTTTGCAGACATTTTTGCTAATCGATTAACGGCGTATTTGACATTTGATTTCTACCTAGCATTGTTAGACCAACAAAATCGAACTTATTTAGATTTAGATGTAGTATGACACAGACAAAGCTGGGGGTATGTAAGGGTGAGTTGCGTGAGATGATGGATGTGCCTGAAAGTTATAATATCTAGCTCGTGGCAGTGATAGTCATCATGCTAGTTCCATTTTGGATATCACTGTCATAAGCGTCAGATGGTTAGATAAAATGTGGTGAGCAGACATGCAGATTTCAGCAGTTTTCTTTGTTGTGGTGTTGAGTTTCAAGACAGCAGAGTGCCTCAGAAGGCGAGGAATTTATTCAAGCCCAGTGCGGTGGTGACAACACTCAGATAGGCTTCGAGACAAATACACAGAAAGTTTCATTTGTTTTGCAAAATCAGTTTCACTTTATGGCTCAAACTCCACCTTTCTAGCAGTTGTTTACTTCCTTTAGGCTCAGTATCTTTTCACAGTTATTTTTTTCAGTGTTCCTCTACATCAAAAAAGGCAAGTGAGGGTAAAAAAAACAAAAAACAAATTACCCCAGGCTATGTTTTTATTTAAAGTGAGGAACTAGTTGTAAATACTGAGAAGTCACACAGCTGTTGTTACTCACACATTAACCAATCAGCTGAGGTTTTAAACAACATTTTCACCCAAAGGAACATTGCACTAATATTAAGTATTCACTTGACATTCTGTTATTTTAGTGATGTTTTATGATGCGTGGTTTATTGCTCTTCTTACAGGACTAAATGTTGAAGGTCTCTGTGACTTGTAATTACATGTTAAAGCTAGACCAGGCTACAATAAGCATTGTTTTTGTATTTTGTGGACAGTCTTGGCACTTATTATGTATTCATTAACATAGTTCTTTCTGTTCTTTTTCTCAGGTATTACATTATATTTTTTTTTATCTGAGCCACGGTCAGGTACTCAACTAATAGGAAAAGTTTGCACAATTTCCACCAGCTTGTCTGCAACCGCCTCCCAATCCAGAGAATCTTCTGCCCCAGCATGAATGAAGTCAGTGTTGTGAGAGAGGGATGGCTTCACAAGAGAGGTAAGGCTAAGGAACATCTCAAATGTGGCTTTGACTTACAACTGAAGGTTAAGCCTACTTTGCAGAGAATATTAAGATATATGATTTTTTCTTTTGCTTTATACAGCCTGGGCAGTGGGAGCTGTTGTTTTTACTGTCTTTCATCTGTGTTTACATTTAAGAAGGAGCCAGTGTCAAAATTTATATTTTTAGTGATAAATACTCCCCCTGTAGGCTTGTTAGATATCATCCTTAATTGATGGTGAACAGCTGTGCTTAGCCTAATGCAGTTAAGTATGACAGATTACCATCATAAAAGTACCATGACGTGGAATAGTTTATTTATCCATTTTAAAGCTAATTATACCACCAAGTCAAACATAAAAAGCATGTAGTATCAAAAATCTTCCCCTCTCTTTTTTCCAGGTGAATATATCAAAACATGGCGGCCTCGTTACTTCATCTTAAAGAGCGATGGTTCCTTTATCGGTTACAAAGAGAAGCCTGAGGTGTCCAGTGACCACAACCTCCCACCACTCAACAACTTCTCTGTCGCAGGTCAGTTTCCCTTCTGGCTAGCAGATTTCAGTGAGTGCCCAATTAAACTCTGAGAAGGCTGTTAATGTTTTGTTGTTTGTGCCTTCAATCCCTCAGTGTTAGCTGTTGTGTCTGTGTCTTGTAGAGTGTCAGCTGATGAAAACAGAGCGCCCCAGGCCCAACACATTTGTCATCCGTTGCCTGCAATGGACCTCTGTTATTGAGCGTACCTTCCATGTAGACAGCAATGAAGAGAGGTGAGGACTTTATTTCAAAAGGTTTTATTTAATCATATTCATATTTTTATATGTTCTGTCTCTCTTGTAGAATAGGCCTGAGTGTAAATGTCAGCTATTATTCATCTGAGAATTCAGTGTACACATGAAAACAACTCCTGTAAATACCACAGGACATTTCAGCAAAGTTGTCTGTTTACAGTGAAACTCCAGGACAATAGGGACATGGCCTTATCTTTTATTGGTTCTTAAACTAAACAACACATGTTTAGTAGAAGAACAGAAAGACTAGTTACTTTGATTTGTCTCAGCCTAGTAAACTCTCCCCAGTTCCTTCTGTGCCCTGTTATCTGTCATAGTATGGCTTTTTTAGAATTGCTAAACTCCCTTGTTTTCACTTCTTTTTCACTTGACAAATGACCAAATAAGTTGAAGAAGTAAATTAAGTAAAGCATACATAAGCTATGTGTTAACCATAATATAGAATTTGTTTTTTGTTTTTTTTCAGTCAACTTATGTATAAAAAGCTTCATATTTAAAAACCATTTACAGAAATACAAGTTTAAAAATGGCACCCAAGTGTTGTATTAAGATTTTTGAATAAATGAAAGGATTTGTGGATGTATAAAATCTTGGTTTAGTGTAAAATGGCCAAAATGAAAATGAAGATAAATTATTTTTACATTTAAGTAGTGTGGTGTGGACATAGTCTTTAAGTCTTAACTTTCTGTCCTCAATGTAGATAAGACTGCATATAACAGAAGTATTATAAGTCTTAACACTTCTGTTCTTTTTCTATAAGAGATAAACATTTCACTAACCAAAATTATGTCTGGAATGGACTTTTAAGTGTTGTTTGCTAAGACAAGTCTTTGTTTAAAGGAAGTAAGGACAGAAAGGCACAAGAAAACCATTTTCTCAAAATCAAACATAAAGAGCCTAAATGGACCATTGTTCACCAAAGGCAGTGAAATACAGATTGTAAGAGGTGGAAAGGCCATCATTCTCCAAATAGAATTTGGTGCCAGATTAAACCTGATTTATTCACCCCCTAACCCGAGCAGTCGTCATTGAGTTCTGTTTACATGGGTTCTGCCAAGTACCAAATCCCAGCACCCTCCCAGATTATCCTGAATTTTGCTTGCCGAACTACTGTTTTCCCTTTAAGATATATTTTTGGCACAACATCTACACCATCTGTCTGAATAAAATGAGTTAACAAAAATGTTTTACTAACTAAAATATGTATCTTAAGGCAAACGTCTGCCAAATCCATTTTTTTAGACTAGATTCAGAGTAATGTCGACATGGATTTGGCTAAATTTGATAAAGGGCGATGTGTGTGTTCTTCTCGGTCAGGAAAGAATGGATGCGATCGATCCAGGCAGTGGCAAATAGCCTGAAGAGTCAGCAGCAGGATGAGGAGCCGATGGAGATCAAATTTGGCTCACCGAGTGACAGCAGTGGCACAGAGGAGATGGAGATTGCTGTGTCCAAATCCCGCACAAAAGTGGTCAGTATTTGCTCAAGCAGTGCCTGGCAGCTGAGTGTGTGCTGCGTTTGTCCAGCTAAGCTCATCTTTATTGAGCAAGTTGTTCATACTTTAAGCCTCTTTCTCAAAGCTTTTTAGTGAAGTAACCTTTAAATGATTGGAGGGTAATGCTTGTGTATATGTTTTGTCTGGAGCTGACTCCCCTCAAATTATTTTGAATGACTCTTGTTTTACGCACAAAGTTCAACTAACTGACTTTTATCCAGTGTAAAAAAAGATGTATAGATGCATTATGTATAGCTGTTAAAATGCACTGATCAAGTAGGCGTGTGTCTTCAAAGTAGTTACATTTTGATTACTTGTTTTGTGGAAAAAAAAAATTGTAGAGAAGAGCCTGTCCTTATCTTAATGATTTCCTGCTTTACATTTTATGATATTCAAATACACATCTGTTAAAAAAGGCATGTAAGAGTCTTTTGCCTTTTTAGTTTCAGTGTAGATATGAGTTCAGTTCCTCACAGCTGTTTCTCAAGTTCTCAAGCTCTTTATTTAATTAGAAATATTAATGTAAATTTTAGTATGTCATGTCTCACATGGATGAGAGATTAAGTTGTGGAAAAGTGAGATGTGAAGCCTGCTCTTTTCCTATACATTTTAAAAAACAGATGAGTCCGAAAGTCAAACTCACAGATGTAACTTTAATGGTGTCTTAAGAAAAGCTGAAAACACAATGACTGTCACCCACCAGCAGATGTATGCACCTTTGTTGTGGCTTATCTTTGACCATTGTTCCCACAGACCATGAGTGATTTTGACTACCTGAAGCTCCTGGGAAAAGGGACGTTCGGTAAAGTGATCCTGGTAAAGGAGAAGGCCACAGGGATGTACTACGCCATGAAAATCCTCCGCAAAGAAGTCATCATTGCTAAAGTTAGTGCTAATCATATCACTGTAATTCAATTTGTCTCAGAACAGTTTTGCTATCTATCAGTATGTGGTGTGGCTCTCATTGCATGTACTGAATGTGTGTGTGTGTGTGTGTTTGCATTCCTCTAGGATGAGGTGGCACACACAGTTACAGAAAGCAGAGTTCTCCAAAATACACGGCATCCCTTTCTAACGGTGAGTTACTGGTGCCTGTATTGTTTCTTTCAAAAATGAAGAGACCATTTCATCAGTAGAGCAAAGTCACTAAATTTTGTTTCCCTCCTCTACAGACACTAAAATATGCATTTCAAACACATGACCGGCTATGCTTTGTGATGGAGTATGCAAACGGAGGAGAAGTAAGTTTTCCTCTTTATCATCTGGCTCGCCATTGTCATGTTACTACACCAATATGACCTTTTGAAAGAGGGCTAATTCTATTACAGTTATTCTCTTTAAAAAGCCAACACATTGTGGTGCATTAAAATAAAGGTCCCTTTTTACACCTTACTTATTGGTCTTGTTTAAAACAAACCCCCCATGCACTGAGGTTGTGAGGTTTGTTTGGGCTGGCATGAAAGATATCAATTCAACACTATTATAGAACAAATAAACCAAACTGAGATAGCAGGACGGTCTCTTCCTAGTCCCAAACAAACTCCAGTGCGGGCATTTGTGGTCTGAAAACAAGTGGACCGGTATCATGATTTGTGTTAAGCACGATATCATATCACTGAAATTCATTGGCTAATTACAAACTTTTCAGAAAGAAAGAAAAGATTTTTTAGTACTAAAATAACTTCTTTCTTCCCGAGCTCTTTCAGACAATTGCAAACTCAAAATGAACAGTGTGTGATGTCATCTAACTGTTGGGAAATAACTGAAATCAGATTAGCTTTGGATTCATTGTTATACTCATTGCAAGGTTTGCTCTGGTTACAAAACTTTAGAAATATGTTCATAACAAATGTTTTCATGAAATCAAGAGTCTTCAGGAAGGTGTGGAATTGTCCCTTACTTCTGTGTCGACTGTCTTCTTTCTTCTTCAGCTCTTCTTTCACTTATCCCGGGACAGAGTGTTCACGGAAGACAGAGCGAGATTCTATGGTGCAGAAATAGTGTCAGCACTGGAGTACCTACACTCACGCGATGTAGTTTACAGGGATTTAAAGGTAAGGTGTCTACTTTTCCTGATAGTGTTCAATAAACTTGTGACAAATAATCGAGAGGGGGATATTATTTGATATGGTATAATTACAGAATCAGAGGTTTTAGTAAGATATTAGTTTTGCAATTTCATGTGAAGTAATTACTTATAAAGAGGGATTTAAATTTTAAAAAACAATGGCTAAGCTGAGAGTATTAAAATGATTGCAATGGGAAAAATATTCTAGGTTAAAAAAAAATTACTAATAAACCTTCGCTGTTGAGTCCTACTCTGCAATCGTACCTTTTACCCATTGGTCCATCATATCTAACTTTCAGTACTTTTCCTGCCACAGCTTTTACCTTTAACTCTAATTTGACATTAAGTTGAATGCTTCTCTGCACAGCTGGAGAACCTCATGTTGGACAAGGACGGCCACATAAAGATAACAGACTTTGGGTTATGTAAAGAGGGGATCACAGATGGTGCCACCATGAAGACCTTCTGTGGAACCCCAGAGTACCTAGCACCAGAGGTAACTCCTAAATACTTACAATGTTTTCTGGGTCCAGGATCATGTGGTTTAGCACAGATGTCAAATAGCTGTATGAGCGCATGATGGAAACTTGTTTCAAAAGTTTTGTGTCTGAATTTTTTGGAGGAGCTTTGACTTCAGTGTGAAAACCACCCAGAATAGAAGTTTAATTGGTTGAGCTGGTTGTCAAGTTTTAGTGTTGGCTCTTTGGTTACCACCACAATAAACAGTGTTAAGAGTGTGAAAATGCTAATGCCTCTAGAACACCAACAAACAACAAATTTCTTAAATGGAAAAGGTTGCTCGCTCAAATTTTGTTCATAAAACAAAATACTCCATAGATGTATCCACATTATCTCCTGTGTACTAACCAACTGTAAAATCAGATGTCTTCCAGTTAAATAAAGCACAGTTCAATGAATAATATACACAGTAGCAGTGTGTTTTCACCTTGATATAATATATTTTCTCATTGTTTTATTTTTCTCCCTTTCCTAAATTTTTACCCTTCAGGTGCTGGAGGACAATGACTATGGACGGGCAGTGGACTGGTGGGGACTGGGCGTGGTCATGTATGAGATGATGTGTGGTCGGTTGCCCTTCTACAACCAGGACCATGAGCGTCTCTTTGAGCTGATCCTCATGGAGGAGATCCGCTTCCCCAAGAACCTGGCTCCTGAGGCCAAGGCCCTGCTGGCCGGTCTGCTCAAGAAGGATCCCAAACAAAGGTTTGTGGTTTATGGCTAATGTTTTGTTTTGTTTTTCTTTTTACGTAGTTAGAGCTCGATAACCAAATGCTAATTTAATAGAATATATGAATAAGAATTTCTCCAATATACAAATCATACACAAGAATTCTTCAAAATTGGTTGTTGTGGTACTGTGACCAAGAAAATGCACTTAACTTGATATGTCATTGTCAATTATAGTCGGTCAGGAACTATATTAGTGTAGCTGTTAATAAATTAAATCAAAGTTATCTTATAACTTTCCTTTCTGCAAATGCTGATTCAACTGTGATGGGAAAAGATCGAACATACAAGCTTTATCAGTCAAGTTGCTCTTGATATAAAGAATCTCTAACTGATTTGATTTATTTATGCATTTAGGTTTAACTGTTTAAACTTTCTGGTTTTTATTTCACAATAGCATTCAAAAACTCAAAAAACAAAATTTGAAATTGTAACTGGTTTGATGTTTTAATATCAAACAAGACTCTCCTCATTTGAAATAAATAAATGCTGAATCCTAAGTATGGCTGAATAACTTGCTCCTGAAGCTGCAGCTGTACAGCTTAAGAAGAACATTTTCTTTACACCTGTACATTGGCCTGAAGGCAGCACATAATCACCTATAAAATGAGTAACCCCATTATTAAGCACTTGTTCCTTCTTGATTAGTTTTGGTACAAGGTAATGGCCATAAACAGGGACATAATTGATTGTTGTTTTGGTCGAGCCTCTGTGTTTCTGGGAACAGTCAAATAACTGCTAATATTAGCACATTGAACTCCGCCTGCAGGCTTAGTAACACATACACTGGAAAGCAGTGAGGAAATGAAGAACAATTTTATCCAGAAATTGGTAAATACAAGTCAGTTGGAGACAACACGACACAAGTGCTTGTTGTACATCTATAATGACAGTGTGTGCACAATTACCACATAAAGAAAAGGTTGCCGCTGAGTGGATGATGATGATGATGTTGGTGGTGTTTTTTGTTTGTTTACAGGCTCGGAGGCGGGCCGGATGATGCCAAAGACGTGATGAGCCACAAGTTCTTCACCTCCATTAACTGGCAGGATGTTATTGAGAAAAAGGTGAGTCGCTGGTGGAAAAGAACAAATGATGAAACGTTTAAAGTAAGATATTCAGAATGTGAAAAAAACTGATATTCTGCTTCTCTTCAGCTTATTCCACCCTTCAAGCCCCAGGTTACATCAGAGACGGACACACGCTACTTTGATGATGAGTTCACAGCACAAACCATCACAATAACTCCACCTGACAAGTGTAAGTCAAAGGACATCTGTCATTTGTGCTTAAGAGTAGATCTTCACATGTATACGCATTAACATCTGTTTTGAACTGCTGGATTTTTTTTTTCTCTCCTTGTCTGCATATTACAGATGACAGTTTAGATGCAGAGGATTCAGATCAGCGTACGCACTTCCCTCAGTTCTCCTACTCTGCCAGCGTTCGAGAATGAGCACTCAGACTTTTGAACGAGCAGGCAGGCTTACACACAATCACAGTCCCACATACGAGTACACACTTGCACTGCTGGGGAATCGAACGACACAAACAAAAACTGGCACAAGACACATTTTCATTCGGTCTTTAACACTCACAAGCACGCACACACATGTACAGGCAAAACAGACAAGACAGGGATCATAGGGTATGAGACTACCACATGGGCCGTGAATGACTGACCTCAGCAGGTTTGTGTGGACAGACTGGCAGCTTTGTCTCTGTACGTCCTCTCAGGGTTGGCTTTAGGCTTCCCTGCAGGACCCTGCTGCACTACACTGGGTACCACATCAAAGCCTTGACACTCTGAAAACCAGGTTAAGCCAGCAAGTATCACCTCTGTACCAGCCGTACCCATGCTTCATACACACACACACATACCCACCAACCCATGCATAGACTGCATATATATATGGAAACTTGATAGAATTTTAAAAAAGTATAATCAAAATTAGGAAAACGGAAAAAGATTTTGGGGAAAAGACAAATTTTTATTTCGTCGATTGTTACGGTTTTAAATGTAAAGCCATATTTCTGCATTTTTTGTGATTTATTTTTTCATTTTTTTTAACAAGTGCTCTTTCTGGAACTTGCTGTTACAAATCAAGTGTGGGACTGTTCCTACAGTAGGGGTGAAATGGGGGAGATGGGGAGGGGAGGAGGGTTGCCATTTCTGTGTTTGCACTGCACGTGTGTATAAACGAATTGGATGACTGGATGCGTGAATGTTTGCGTGAGTGCATTTAAGTGCAGGAGAATGTCTGAACAACCGTTTTAATTCTCAAACATCCATCTGTGTCTGTTTTTCTGCATGTTTTTACACTCGCTGGAGTATTGACAAGAGAGGACACTACACGGCGCACTCGATGGCCTTTTTTTTAAAAAAAGGGAACGGGCGTGTAATTTTGATTGCTGTGACCAGCTTTGCGCTAAATTGACTCAGTCAGAAACAGAAACTGGGATCTCTTGCTTGGCTTACCTTTGCTTTAAAAGCTGCATTAATTTAACTCAAAGTGATGCAGCAGTCAGGCTCTTAGTTCACATCGCTTTGTCCAGACTGACTTTTCAACCAACTTGATGCTGGTTGGAGGTGTAAGAGTAAGTTTCAATAAAGGCCAGTCACGCCTATGTGTTAAAGACTGTAAGAATAGAAGAAAAGACAAGAATAGAGACTAGACACTTGACCACAGTTGTTCCCCAACCTGTCTAGAGAGACCAATGTAGACAAACACAGTCATTCGCTGTCATTGATCCAGTAATTCTCACTCCCTAGCTTAAGAGTTAGGTATCAATCTTTTTTTGATTTTCCATTTGTAACATCAGTGTAAGTTTAAAAGACAATTTTTAAATAAGCCTTTGAGTGTTCCCGTATTTGAAGAATGAGAGTTCAATCGTCATTATGTCTTCATGATGAGGCCAAAAATTGACTGATTTGGTGGACGTTTAACACTTCAGATGATTCCACTTTAATGTTTAGAACTTTTGGTTTTGGTTTTCTTTAATGCTGTGTCAAGGCACTTAAATCTTTGTAGTTATATGTGTGGAGCAAAACAGTCTGCAGGTTTACAGTCCAACTAAACGCTGCACGAGCTGGTCGACCAACCATCAACCTGCAAACAAGAGGAACTAATCAAAAAAAATAGCTGTTGTATTATCAAACTGAAATGTAAATCTGCATAATATTTCTGATGGCACATGATTGAGAGAGGTTCTGGACAGCATATTAAAAAAGTGCTCATACTGACGCAAGCATTTTATATTCCGTTTTGCTGGAAGAGATGTTAGTTGCTCTTTGAGCTTCACTAAAGGAACATCAAGATCTTTTTGTTTGTCATTGTTTTGTTTTTGTTTGTTGATTTTTCTCCTTTTTTGTCCATCTATTTCTCAGATTTTGGAAGATGCATTGTCTTGTTTAAGTATACATTATATAAAATATATATATTAAAGTTTTTAAACGGCTTGCTTTTCGATCAAGTTCTTCATTTCAAGGGGTTTCCAATTTGGGGTTGCTTATTTTGCTCATTTGGTAACTATCGGTAATTTGAATTAAAATTTTTAAGTATCTTGGTATTTTGTACAATTAAATAAACATGAAGAAAATACTAAGTGAAATTAACATCAGTTTGAACATTCTTTTCTACACTTAAGAGAAAAAAGTCTCTTAACAACAAATTTGCCTACACATTTGAACGCATTTTTAAAGGAAAAGGTTGAAAAAAATTAAATTGATAGAATGCTGATTCGACAACAGTTTTTGAAAGTTTTGCAAAACCATCTTTCAGCATCATCCTCTCATGTCACATATTAATTTGTTTGTTTTTTTTCTTTAAGTTTGTGTGACTGAAAGAGTGACAGTGAGATGTTGGAGTGAAAGTGATGATAAGGACACAGAAAAGCAGCAGATTTTTGTCTCATCGCTGGGCAGCAGGTGGCCCCAGTTCCTGCAGGTGATAATGTGATCAAATGGCTTTGATTTTCCAGTTCACAACTCCAGCACCTCTTCTCACAGGCTCAGGCACAGCCATCATACTCTAGTCTAGCATCCTGCTTTGGAAACAGCAGGATTGGATATCAAACCCACTGCACTGATGGACTCCACTGTGGATTTGCCTTCATTGCTATCATGGCCATAAGGGGGTGCTGCTGAACTTTTTTAATATTGGTTGTGAAGCCATACTCTGAACCTCGCTGCTGGCCACGCTTTAAGCAATGCTTCACAGCTAAACATGCAAGTTAATGACCCTGACCTCTCCTGTAGGCATACACGGGCACAAGAAGTGCCTCCTCACTATTGTGTAAATACCAAAAAAAAGAAGAAGCTTGATGATGAATGCAGCATTAGTAGAAGGGGAGGCCTGCAGCTTTGTAGTATTTGATTTGCAGCTTTACTATGGTTACCTTGCTTCTCTGTATAGTTGAATGTGATCAACAGTCACGAATGTCACACCTGATGCTGGTGTAACAAGATTTCCTTTGCTTGTTGCTGTTAGTTGAGGCTCAGAGGGCAATGAAAAAAGCAATCTTAAAGGGGAGGGCTGATAGACAGTTTCAGCCCCCTTTTTGCAAGACTTTACAATGTAACAGGTGATACCTGCTACAATATGGTAGCTTATAACATTTGCAACTATAATGTGCCAGTAAACATTTTTACCGAACAGAGCTGTCTGTGTGTCTTTTTTAATACCGGTTTTATGGTGTGCGCAAGCAGTCGTACAAGATTACAACAACAGGTCTGTAATCTTTTGCAAAGCTTGCAGTAGTGGTGTTTGGTGCATCGTCATCACTATCACTACTACTCCTGAGGACACTGAGGCCATGTAACCAGCATTGTGTCATATCAGAGGGTGACAAGTTTAAATTATTATTAAAAGACACTTGAATTAAACATGATATTTAGCAGCACTTAAGCAATTGTGTAGGGGGCTAAAATTTTCCATTTAAGAATTTAGTAATTAAATTAATACAGAAAGGGACATAGACTCTGGTTGACAGTCATATTTTCTCAAGGTAGGTATGATTGAATTTAAAGTCATTTCACCATAGCTCATAGCTCGATGTGCTATGGTACAAGTAGGTGCGATGGATTTGATTTAGATGCAACAAAATATTGCCAATACAAATCATGAAATATTATATTATGACGCAGGGCAAGCTAATCCAAGGTTTTCAAAAGTCGACCGGAAGTCGAAATCCAAACTTGTCAACCTTGACACCGGTGTCCCCAGACCAATCAGCGGGGTCTACCAGGCTTTATTAGCCGCTCACCGTTCAACATGGCCGCTCCCTCTGCTGCAGGCCTCCGCCGACACCTGTGGATAAGTAGCTGCAGCGGTCCGACTCGGGAACTCCGTCTCCGGCTGCGACCATGGCCAGGACTGGTTTCTGCGACTCCAAGCCCCTGCTGGACTTACACAAGAAGGTGAGCATCTGTCAAGT
>JAPZDZ010000024.1:6892083-6912904 GCA_029783805.1 Acanthurus tennentii | reverse complement strand
GCGACCATGGCCAGGACTGGTTTCTGCGACTCCAAGCCCCTGCTGGACTTACACAAGAAGGTGAGCATCTGTCAAGTGGGCCGAAAAGAAGAAAAACCTTATCATATTTTGATGAAACAATAAAAAAAATTTGGAGATGAAGTGCTGTCACAGTTTCAGTCGCTTCTACTGAAGTGCAACAGATTGTTGATTTGATTTTTAGTTAAAATTTTTCCCTAATAAACCTGTTCATTCTCTTTCTAAATATCGGATAAAGAACAATATAGTATAGTATTAATTAATCAACCTGTTGGGAAATTAAAAAAGAAAACTAATTGATTGAATCTTGATGTCAGGTTATTGCATTCACCTGCAAGGATCTCAGGTGTGGAGGAGTCCCTGATTAGACAACTAGAGAAGAACTTTACACTTCCATGACCAACTACATTTGAGTTTTTAACATTTGTTTCATAGCATACTGTTACTGATATTACTGATAATTGTCATGCAGAGAAAGGGCTGCAGCCACCTACAGTCACTATCAAAGACAATAGATGCTACCCTCAGTAATATGACAATAAAAATGGGTAGAAATGTATTTCTAAGTGTCAAAGATCCCATCAGTGTCTGTGCAAAGACTTTGTGTTTTCCCTCTAGGCGGATGAGAGGCGAGCCCCATTAAGAACTTGGGCTAATGCCTGTGGGCCTATAGATCGCTGGCAGCCTGTAGAAGTAGACGATACCAGGATGGCCCCGCTCAAAATGGAGACAGAACACCGATGGGTACGCCTTCTCTTTCCTACTTGTCATCTTCATCCAACACATAATACAGTGTCTGTCTCATCTTAGCTCCCATTTTAGCTTCTTTTTTTTAATCAGCAAATTAGTGTTACTTGACTAAGTGTTAAGAGGATTGCTTTTTGCGGGTGTAAAGGACTTTCCCTTTGCAGAAATAGATACTTCAAGGCCTATGAGTGAATATGAGATCCTTTCACTGTAAACTGCCTCAGATCAGATGTCGGAAAATAGTGTCGCAATCCCACTTGCACTTGCATATCACTATGAGCCATTGTCTGTCTGCAGGAAAGGAGGTTATCAACACAAACAAGTGAAGACATCATCATGGGGTTCCACGAAGACTGTCATGCACATGCTGCTGGTAGTGTAATCCTTACAAAAGCCTTTTTAAAAAAATTTATATCAAGTGTTGTACAAAAGATTTAGACATCTAATGCAGTATGAACAAATCCACAACAAAACAAGTTGCAAAAGACAGTGAAAAATGATCTGCTTGCATGTTGTTAATTCCTCTTTGTCCTCCTTTCTGTCCCATGTAGCAGATGGGTGTGTGGAGGAGCCTGTGCTTCCTTACCCCCTCGGGCTGCAGGGTCTTCACAGCCTACAGGCACTGGTGCCCAGCTTGCTGCGCCATGAAGTGGAGCTGGCACTGGAGAAGCTGGACCTCATATGGGACCGGACATATGCCTGGGACATGTTCTTGGATATGATGGTGAGACATTATTATGAGAGGACACTAAACAGCTTCATTTATTTATCTGATATTTCTAGTTTTCCTCTTAGGAAGGCAACCAAGAGGACTGTAGCAAAAACTTATCACACCGTATATCTTAAATATTTAGTGTGTGCCTCCTGTTTTCTGGTTTCATGCTGCAGAAATCTCAAACACAGAGCTCTTTTCCCAATGCTGACCTGCCCCGGCATTTCACTGATGCCACTCGAGGAGTCCTGGTTGACTGGCTCATTCAGGTTCATGTAAGTTCCACTGTGGATCATGTTTCTTTTCCCTCAGAACAAAACCTGTCTATAAATTGAGAATTTAATATTACGCCTGTTTGAGAACCTATAAAATGTTCACAAACTGTAGCAAAAGAGTGGCTTTACTTGTTTTTGATTTAACTCTTGAGTTGGATGGTGTATAAGGAGAAAATAAATTTCACCTGGAGAATGAGGCTGCAATACAAATTTGAAAAATGAGTTCTTTCACTTTCTTGCACAGCGAAATTAAAATATATAAACCACTGAGTGCGATTAGACAAAAGGAAGCAACAACTTATGCCTTGTCTAGTATAAAGGGGGAAACGGCTGGCTTGGTTCTGTCTGAAGTTAACAAAGCAGTATCTCTAAAGCCAAAGAATTAAAGCTTGTTTGATCCTTACAAAAACTGATGTTTTTTAAAATAGTAGTTTAAAGGAGAGTTATGTAACCAGCTGCTGGCTGTAGTTCATTTGTACTGTATCTTATCTTACTTATAGCCAGAGCAAATAAACTAATTTTCCACAATGTAAAACTGTTGCTTTAAACTTCCTCTAATTCTAAGTTGTTTTCTTTTAATAGTTTCAAAATTTGGTTGTTTGTTTTCCACCAGGAGATTATGCATTTTCAGGCAGAGACCCTCTATCTGGCGGTACACCTCCTTAACCGCTCCCTGCGTCAGGTGAAGGTGACCACAGCCAACCTGCAGCTCCTCGGCATGGTGTGTCTCTTCCTTGCTGCAAAGAAGGAAGAGTGTCTCCTCCCTGAGGTACACTTGTTCAGCTCTCCCCAATATGTATGTAAAACCAGCTTGGTTGTGTGTGTTGTCTGTCAACATAACTACATAATCTGATAGTTTATTGCTGGCTGGGTGCAGAGTTTCTTTGTCGGAAAGCACTAAAACTTGATATCGAAAAGTTTGTGGCTTTGATGCAAAAAAAAAAAAAAAAAAGGATAAAGTTGAAAATGAATCTTATTTTTGTGTTTTTCCAGGTGTCTGGGCTCTGCTACTTGATGGACCACACCTACACTAGGCAGCAGCTGCTGCGAATGGAGCGCAAAGTCCTCTGTGGACTAAAGTTTGACTTGTCCTACTGTCCCCCTCTGCATTTCCTCATTATCCTTGCTTCTGTTGCTCGCTGCAGTGCTAAGGTAGATCATTTTGGGTTTTTTTTCTGTCCAGTTTTTGATTTTATCTTCCTGAACTTTAATTGAAGCATCGTCAGAACACGTTTTTCAGTGTGCAGAGTTCTGCAGATTGATCTGTGTTAGCAGGTTGTTTGGATGGCCCGCTATCTGCTAGAGTTGTCTCTGCTGGAGAACCAGTGTGTGGTGTTTCAGCCTGTGCAGGTGGCAGGAGCAGCCCTCTGCCTTTCCCGCCAAATTCTTCAGGAGCCCCTGGTGCCAGAGGGAGAGGCTGCCTGGTGTCTCGCCTCTAGCATCCATGTGGGCAGGTGTGTGTCATGTCCTTTATCTTTATTGCCTTTTTCTAAAGCCTTCACCCTGGTATTATCAGCACTGTTCTCAGATCTCTGGCTTCCTGTGATCCTTACTTGTAAAAATGCAAAACTTTGCTTTGCTTTTCAGTGAGACTGCCTTGCTGAGGATTATGCACATTCTGGCCAGCGCTGCGGCCAAGGCCCACACCCGAGAGACCTGCGCTACTTTTATTAAATTCTCCTCCCCAGAGACAATGCATGTCAGCAGACACCCAGGTCTAAAGAGTGCCTCTGGGCTGCTCGGCATATGCACTTGAAATTAACTCCAAGAAACTTAATTAAATACCGATGCTACAAGAGCAGTATCACCTAAGGACTTTATTCCCGTAAGGTTGCTTTGGATTGTATGGAGTTACCACGGAAATGGGTAAGGAAGAAGTGTGATTTTTGATGCCAAACCTTGTCTGCCAAAGAATTGCAATCACATAGCTTGTATGTGATGTAGCCAACATGGTGGTACACCTGTTTTATGATCTTATCTTGCAGCTGATTTAGAAAATATTTGAATTGTATCAATGTGTCCTTGTCTTGTCTTTTGTGAAGAGGATGTCTATCAAGTTATTTCTAAAGTTTTAATGTAAAAATAAAGTGTCTGCTGCAATGTTTTGAGTTTTATTTTGTGCAAATTTGTGCAATCTCTTCAAGTATCGCAGACTGACCATGGGTTTACTGGACAGCAGTGCCACCTTCTGACTGAGTGACTGCATTGTAGGCCACTCCTACTCACATGTACAAGCATGCTGACAGCTGACTTGTTAAAAGGAGTCACCCCAAAGGAAGATGAAACAGCTGCTACAGTACAAATTTATATCAAAGATTTATCCTCAGTAAATGTAAAGAATGAAACAGTTTGAACACTACACATATTGTACAGCTGTGATCGTTTTGGTCCAGCTCATACTCTGTAAGATTATCTCTAAACTGTGTTCAATAGAGTCAAGTGACTGCACGCTCACGTTTCATTGGGCACAGGCTACATAAGTATTAATTATATGGGCAACTACTGTTCAAGAGGAAACCAGACATGACAAGAAAAATACAATTCAGATTGATAGGCTTGATTTTTTTTTTTATTATTATTTTGGCTGATACGATCTTTCTCGGCTCATTAATTTCTTGGGAAATGCCAAATGCGACTTTTGCCAAGCACGAAATCTTGTCGTAAGGATGCTTGTTTATTATTGCACACATCTGTTTCACTGTATCACCGACTGACTTGCTGCACGTGAACCAGCTTCTGATTGGCTGTCGTAGTTGCTTCTTTGGGCCAATGAGCGCGTGGCTCACGATGAGGGGAACGTTCGCGTGAGTGAATTGCTCAACAGGCGGAAGTAGGTTCATTTAAGGTAGAGCACGTAAATGTCAGCCCCATGTCACAAACACAATTTAATAGTTTCGTATTGATTTTGTCCGTGCACTAAGAATCGAATATGGTGTTTAAAGGTCGATTCTTTAAAAAAAAAAAAAGTACTAGCAACACTTCGTCGCCCTCTCAAACGGTGGCGTCGAACAAGCTTATTTAGAATGAGTCGACGCGTTTTCAAAACAAAGACATGAACGTTTATATTGTTTACTAAAAGTCAAAGTAATTACTGGTTGGGTAATATAAAATCGAGATAGTGAAGTTGAAGTATGTGTACATTATCGGACTAGTTGTCCGATAATGTACACACAAATCCTTAGTTGTCTTTTACTATGCATATTATTTTGAAACTAACCGGATATACTATTCCGACTAGTCTGACGGAAATCAACGAATCTCAATCCGTTTTCGCCCCGGTGTTATCTCACAGCACATTTGTCAAAGAGGAAAATGAATCATTTTGCTCTGCTGCTCCAGCAGATGACAATGTAAGCATGGCACTGCCGGTCGGCATTAGCAGAAAGAAAAAGACCGTAGTTGGAAATAACTCTGTTGTACATTTGGAGGTAAGATTTTTTTTCACAGTAGATAGAGCTGATAAATCTATTTGCTTTGAAAAAGACATGCTAAATCTAAGCTTTTGTAAGTCGTGTTGAAGCTCTTGCTGTTTTATAACTTCAATATGGCTGTTACAGCAACAAATAACGTCGTTTAATTCGACTACTTTGATCATTATTCTTATTTGTGTGAAGGGAAGTGTATGTTCGACAAGGCTGAACTCTAAGTTGAGTGTTACATAATACAGGGCAAGGGAGGGGGTGCTGTTTTCAACTGAGAGCAAGGTGTGGTGCGTTCACGGAACCACTGCATCTTTAAATATCGTAATCACGAGTTGTTTATTCACAATGATCTCAAAGTTTTGAGAAGTTCAAGAAAAAAATATATCATTAAAAAATGCAAAACAATTAAGTGTTAATTGCTCGCCTAGTACGTTTTTTAAACCTTGAAGCTGTACATATTACTGTAGTTTAGATTATGGATATCCTACCTTAATGTGAGCATCAAGGGCTGGACTGCATTGTTGATACGGTGTCCTTGTAGATATTTTTAACTCCCTTGAGACAAAGAACTCATAAGAGAGAGCACAGTGAAGTTTCAAATGTTCTTCACGGTCAATTAGAAGAGGTTGTCTAACTGATCATTTCCCAGCTTTTCCATGGACATGTACTCCTTTTTGAGGATATTCTTTTGCATTTAATTTTGCCCTTTGGTCGTTAAATACAGTGACAGAAACCAACTCCTAACAGAGAACACTTAAAAATAAAAAAATAAAATGCCTAGTTGATGCTTAACAGAATGTTTTTGAAATTTCTATAACTGCAAATTTTAACAAATGAGTGTTGTGACAATATAAAGAAGAGGATAAGAGCAGTTTTTTTTTAATTGACATTTTAGACAAATATCTCTTTATCGGCACGTGAGTGGTAGTACAACAGCATACCAAATGACCTGAACCATGTGTGGACAGTATATTAATAAACCCTTTACTTCAAAACATAATTACATGGTTATTTTCATGGCTATATTAGTTCAAACCTTATTAATTATTTGTGTATTTGTTACATTTAATCTCCTCCTGAAGCCACATGCAAACACAAATGTGATGAGACATTCTAGACACACGCTATTTTAACTGCTACACCTTCTGCCAAGCAAGGTGAGAGTGTGAGATAAACCGTAGTAAATTAATGTTTAACCCCAGCCCTAACTTGGATGAGATGTAGTTTAACAATCTATTAAAACACAAACAGACTCTGAACTGTGTGTCTGCCTGTTAGCTTGATTTATAGCATTTTTTCTCGGTTTGTGTAATAGGCTTTGGTGACTAAAAACATCACATGAACCTTGCAAACTAGATGGTGTAAATATATGATGGGAGCAGACACCTACAAGGGTTGCATATTATAAACAATTTCCATAACTAATCATTGGTTAAATTAATTTACTAATTAGAATTATAAACAAAAAAATACTTAATTGTCTTTACAAAAATTATTTTTTTTCTCAGTCATTCACAGTTTTATTTCTACAGCAACATTTTACATCTTCCTTGGCAGTACTGTATAGCAAATAAAACACATAAAGATGTTTAAGCTTAACATATTCAACTCATGAAAATGATTCAACTTTTACTGTTCATTAAAATTTCATCTGTTTGATTAAAATAAAAAAAAAACGGACAAATCTGTTATCAAGTAAGTTTTTTTTTTGTTTGTTTGTTTGTTTTTTTTGTAAGTTTTCATAAACCTACACAAAATCTATACAAAAATGTATAAATTTAATTTGCTGTATCAAGTTACTGGTCATTTTTCAAATATATGCAATTCCTTTCAAGTGCATATACTTATTACAGAACAGTATACCATACTTAATTTTATCTCAAGGAGCACCAAGCACAGGATATTAAACTCTGAAGACCTAAAATGACAAATGTATGAAACCGAATATTTTTGCTGAGATATCTGTAAGATATAATTGGAGGGTGTGCACATGATATTTTGTGTGCATATTGCCTTGGTTACACCTCTCAAAGGCAAGTACACTTCTGTCAGCATGTGTCATTGTGGGTTCAAGTGGGAAAAAACACTAATAAAATGGTATGAAGCTGTTGTGCAATGGGCTTCGCCAACACATTAGAAAGGAATTCAGGTAAAAGTTTGCATCAACTGTTCACAACTGATGAGAAGAGGAGCAACATGATGCATTTAAAGGAGCTTTGTAACATAAAGAGCACCAGTTTTTTTTAGACCCTGCAGATTTACACATATTTTTTTAGCTTTAAATTATACTAATACACTGTAAGAAAGCACATCAGGGTCAATATTAACAATGACAATTCTTAGTTTTTATAGTTGTAAAGGGATAAACATGCTATGTACTGTTTTAAATCATCCTTAACCTTGCAAGGCCAATGACGACATAGTCAGGGTCTTAATTATGTCATGAAATATCTATTTAAAAAATGCGCAAGTGTTTAAATCAAAGGTTGACAAAACACATCCTGTAGCCCCCACTCTTGTTCTGTGAAACTGTGTTTGTGTTAAATATGTGCTGGTTCAGACTTATTGTTTACAGGAGTTCATTTTTTTCTCTTAAACTTTGTCCTTGGTATGTTTCAATTTTGGCTTTTAAGAGCAGTTCAAGTACTATCGGACGGCATTCTTTCCCTTGATGATGATGATCCCATGATGAACAGCAGGGCTATGGCTATGTATTGACACTCCTCCACAGACACGCTCATACACCAGAGAGCTTCAACTTTGCTCTGCTACAACACAGGTAACACACAGTGATTTTAATGAAATGGCTCATCACCTTCACATATCTGCTTTGCAAGAGTAAAGCATATTTTTTTTGTTTTGCTGGTAAATTTCCATGTTCAGTGACAGTCTGTTAACCATGTCCTGTCTTATTAGGGTCCGGTATGCCTAAGGAACAGCCCTGCTTGAGTGAGCACAGTCTAAGTGCTCTATCTAGCAAGACTGCTAAAGATAAAAGCAACAGCTCGACTCTGCTGGCAATACGCAATACTAAAGATGCAGAAAGCTCCAGTGGACGAGGCTCTCGCTGCAGCTCAGAAAAAGATTCAGGCTACTCTGGTGAGTCAGTGCATCAGAGGAACTATTGGAAAATTGCAGTTTGCCAACTGTTATGTTCTTCTCTATATCTCTATTTCCAAAACACTCCCATTTACAAGTCAGTGCAGGCAGCTGTAATTAAGAGAGGTGAAAAGAACAAACAGTTTAACAGTTAAATGTGATAGGTAGGACATGTTCTTGGATTTTAACCGAAGCAATAACAAAGAGGCTATTGTGCCAACTTTCAGTCCACCTATGCCTTTTAGTATAGCTTTGCACTGTATCAGTCAGCAAGCCTCTTTTTTTCTCTGTCCCAACTTCTTTGCAGATGGCTCAGACTGGCAGCAGACAGATGTGGAGGACCAGTGGAGCAACAAAAGCCAGTCCAGAGGCAATGAGCGTGCAGAGCCTTCACGGCCAGCTCCAAACCGAGAACCCAGGCAGGAAAATGCCGGGAATCCTAACTTGATGCCAGTAGGCAGTGAACTCTCACCCATCTACATCATCAATAACATGGTCCTCAAGCAGGTAAGACAGTTGTAGGTACAGAGAGCAAGATCAAGACCCCACTCAAGTCATCTGCTGATAGTGATTGTTGTAAACTGTGCGTGTTCCCAAGGTAGAGTACACCTGAGCCTTGGCACAGCAGAGATGAGGGACTGAGCCAAGTAGAGCCAAGGGAGGAAATGGTTGATTTACTATCAGAAGTGACAGCATGTTCTTTAATTGATTTCTTGTTGCTAATGTGATTGTTTCTTTTCCCAGATTTTCTAACTTTCTTACTTAAAACCAAAGCTTTTTCAGAAATGTACTATTGTACAAAAAACCCTCAAGAGTTTCCATAATGTGAACAACAGAGAAGAATGAAAGAATATTTAATATCATTCTGTTTTATTATTTGATTCCCTTTATAATGGATAAAATGTGCTCATACCCCTGTCCTGTGCTGCTCTTAGATTTCTTAATTTATCTGTATATCCTACTACCCCCTGTCCTACAAGCCGGACGTGATCCAGAAAAGAGGTCAGCTGCCCTGGAGAAATGGAAGCAGGGAGACCAGCAATGCTGGTGCTGCTCACATGTTCCTCCTACAGCAGCCTAGCTTGCTGCTGGCCACCCTCCAGCTCCAAAGGCCCCCGTCCAATAAGTCCAAAGCAACAGGGAAGAAAATAAAAGACACTTACCTCGCAAATCTCAACTCCTACCCCCGCATTGCACCACACCCTGGCAAGAAGCCACCTGATGTATCTTCAACCAACGATGAGTCCCAAAATTTGAGCAAAAGGGTGTGCACAGAACACAAGAGTGATGACACACCTGTTGCAAGGAGACTCCCTGAGGAACACCTTACTAAGCAGCCCAAATTAGCCGTTGTATCCTCTGGGCTGCCTTGTTCATCTTTAACCAAAGATGTTCCGTGCTCCTCCAGCCCCGCTACTGTCTCCTCAAGCCAGGGCTCCCCATCTGGGTCCAGCCTGTATATCCCCTCCTCCCTCTTCTCAAATAAAGGATCTCACAGAAATGGCAACATCAGTACTCGCCATCGGCGTTTCCTCAACACGGTAGAAATCCTCCAACAATCAGGTCTGTTAGACATTACACTGCGCACTAAAGAGCTGCTGCGCCAGAGCAACGCCACCGAGCGGGACCTTGCCCAACTTCGCCAGCACACAGAGCAGCTGTGCCAGGCTGCCAGCAACCCCAGCTGCAACCTAAACGGTATCACAGCCTGGGAACATCTACACCGGTCCATGGCAGAGTGTGGGAGCTACCCCAACCTAAAGATCCTGCAAAATTTAGAAACCCCGTGTTATCCAGATTCTGCAAGTCAGTCAGAGTGTATTTCCACAAGCGACACCAACGGGCCACAAGCTGCTGAGAGCTCTGAGGGGCCACAACCTCATCTTCTCAGTGCTAACACATACCCAAACCAGAGCTGTCCTGTGCCACTGCAGTCTCACTCAGGACAAGACAAGGAGCTTATGGTCGATTGTAAAGCTTCAGAGAAAGTCACCTTTATGCCTCCTGACAGTTCCACCAGTTAGTGCAACTTGCAGTGCCTTTAATAGAAGAGCAAGTGGAGAACCTGCAACTATTTTTTGATATTGTGTGGTTTTAATGGTTTATCCCTGGTTATTTGAACTTGGTTTTGTCAGGATAATATCTCTGCAGGTCAATTGAAATCAACTTGTTTCCAGTTGCCTAATGTACTCCACTCTATTGAAGTCGCTGACTTCTGAAAGCTGATATTAATGCACTTATTAATGCACAGGTGCAGTTCAATCCCAAAGCACCATCTTATCACTATTGTAAACTTTATAGAACCACACAAATGAGTAGAGAGTCCCTGCTTGTCAGCCACTTAAAGGATTATATGGAAATGAAATGTGTTTCCCTGGGAGGCAGAGGAAATTGGCTTACGCACTGATGGCACATAATGCAGTGATGACGACCACAGTATTTAATACCAGTCAGTTGGTCATTTCGCTTTCAACTTTGACCAACTTAATTCAGGGAAAAGATGATCTATTTCCTGGTAAATGTTGAGAAAGCAGTTTTTTGTTATTACCTGCTTTACTTGTGAGAGACCCAGCAGTCTAAACACAGTGATCCACAAACATCCAGAGGACAAAAAGGACTGGAGCACACCAGTTAATTCACAGCTTCTAACTGCACAAAAGGACTGCAAAATCATTTCGACTCCACTGTGTGACCAACAGCAATAAACAACATTGCTGCCCTCAAAAAAACTCAGCAGAAGCTAATTGCTCCCTGAACAAGGGCACTTTAAGGAAACAGTAGTCCTCAAAGCGCAACCAGGAGCTCAATATCAGTTTCTCTGTAACATCACAAAGTGCACTACACTGGATTGCTGCAGGGACTTGTGTCCAAATGCTTTTCATAAAGCCTTAAAAACTGTTTTCATTCAATATGTTTTGCATTACATGGACACATCATCATCACAGGTTATCATACTCATTTACTTCATGGAGGGCTTGTTCATTTTTCAGAACAGCATTTCAACCGCATTTACTTTAACACATCTCTTTCAAAATGATCAGTTATATTTCCTTTGGTGTAGCAGCTTCATCATGCATCTTGACTTTGATATTCTGTTTTTGCACCAATTGTTTATGTCACAAGGTCATCCAGTTTTCAGACGGATTAATAGCTTCATGGATGAAGAACAGTTAACATTGTTTGAGAGAGTTTGACTGTCTAAATGCAGAAGTGTGTTGACTAAGTGGTTATTTGCATATGATTGTGTGTTTTTTTTTTTATTTCTTTGTGCTTGTGCATAACAGACAGCACTGCAAGCAATGCACAATTTTTGAAAAAAAAAGTGGTTTATTCTGTGTATCTGTCATAAATTTTAGATATTTAAATAAAATACTACATTTAAAAATACCCTTAACATCGATGATGTGAATCTTTTCAAATTAAGTCCCTTATAATGACATTTTTCTTAAGTGAGTTAACATCACTTTGATTGAATCCAGCTTCCATCAGGGAAACTAAAGAGACTCACCAAGGTTACACTGCACATGTGAGAAACATGTGCTTGGCTGTTTACTGCTCCTGAAGGCTTCTGAAAATAATATCTTTACTGATTTATCCACTGGGCTCCATGGTGACAGAGAAAACTCTGCACTTTGTGATCAACTTTGTGTAACCTTGTGAAATAAATTAGCTATTTGTGTTAAAACAGAGAAATATTTAAAAATGTTATTATTACTATTGTGTTTTGTAGTCAAAATGGAAAATTTATACATGCAGTATATTAGTTTTCCTCTTAAACCTTAGGATTTGACAACACATGGGCCATTCTTTGTCATCATAAAAAAGATATTTATAGTCTACTCAGCTCATTAAACCCTTTGGCTCCTCGGTGAGCCAGAGAGTGAATATTATGTAACATAATCGTCCATGTGATACAGAATGTCATTAAGTTCAGAGGGGCAATAAACTTATCTCTGCTTGTGTTACAGTCGCCATCTTGTGGTGTTTAAAGGATGTGGTCATTGCTGTTGCAAAGAAATAAATATTTTTATTAATTTAATTTATTTCTACTGTTGATGTGGCTGGAGCCATCACATTAGTTAAATGCGATAAACAAATAGGTTGGACCAGAGCTACTGAGTACTTAGGTATTGTAAATCAGGATTAAATTGACTCCCTTCAGCCAATTAAAATATATCATTCACCCATTTGTGGTATAGTAAACATTTACTGCTGGCTGACCTTGTTTGCTTTTTTTGCACACTCGCAAATGAAATAAATAATACACTTAAATATTTTAAGCCAAGAAGTCACATTATTTGTTATTCTGATAAAACCTGTCCTTGGTATATTTGTAGCAATTTCCAGACAATGAATTGTAGCACTGAAGCCTTGTACATATTTCTGTGTTAAGTATTGTTAAAGACGCAACATGAATGCAACACATTTGCTGTTCTAAATCTCTTTTTTTCAATATTGTTTATTATGACCCCAAAGAAACGTACCGGTAAGTGTTTTTCAGTGATGGAAATGACCTGCATTCATTGCACTGCAACTTTGCCTACCTATGCAGTGCACAGGTATAGTGTTCTTAAACATTGATCAGATTATTTGTAAACAGTATGTCTGTGTGTGATTGTCATTGTAAAGAGAGCAGAGAAAAAGCAGAAGAAACAAGTGAGTAAGCGCACTGTGATGTAAATAATAAGCCTTGCTTGTTTTTGACCCTATCATTGTAGGTTGAAACACTGAAGAGTAAATTTGACAAAATCAGTAATCAGCCAGCTCAGTGCCAGATCTTTGTTGTTGGACACACAAAAGCAGTTGACAGAGTTGAGGATCAAGCAACTAGTAATATCAGCCATCAGTGGACTCATGAAGTTCCTCCTCGTGCATGTGCTGCAGCTCCGCTTCTCTGTTTTGGGTCAGTGTGCAGTCAGTCTCAGGTTGGGAAAGATAGTAGAAACGCTGAGGAATTAAGAGGCATATTTAAAGATTTAATTGTATGAAATGAAACCTATCACAGTGGTGTGAGGTGGATGCGTACTATTTGTTTATTTCATGGTTGCATCATTGAAACAGCATTAATGGATTAATGCAGTATCAGTAATACAAGTATAAGTAATAAGTAAGGAGACTTTAACATTGAACTTGATTCTTAAACATTAACAACACACACTTAAAGACCCTAAATCCAATAATTATAATGATGTTAAACAGACAGAGACTTATCTTTACTGACACAAACTAAATTGTGTACTGTAATCTAATGTAAACAAATTTTGATAAGAATAAAATAGTCATTTAGATGCATTAAAGAACTTTTCTTTTTTTTGTCCTTTTTAAGAATAGAAGCTGATTTTTTAATCTGCAGTTTTTGTAATCATAGCAAACTTTAAAGGACCGTCTAATTTATGATTTATAGAAAATCAATCCCAAAAACTCAAATCCTTTTATGATAAATGTCATATAATTTCCTTATTTACTAAACATAGTCAACTGCACAGTTGGCCCACCTGACTCAGACTTTCAGTCCCAGTACTCAGTTTATACAGCGCCAGTCCTGGCACCAGCAGGATGGAGGAGAGGGCCAGTATCCAGCCCACCACGTGTGCCCAGACTGGGTATGTGTACCAGCGGTTAAAGGTCAGAGGTTGGTACCAAATTAAAGAACATATAAAAGTGCCCTGCGGAAACGTTAAGAAGAAAGATATAGTGGTTGTCTGAGTATTTCAGTACACAGATTTCATCACACACACATTTTAAGGTCACTATTACAAGTAGGGACATTTTCAGGTGCATGTGGAGACTCAGTGTGTGCAATAAACGAAACATTATAATTTGGACTCACCAGTGAGACCAACGGAGTGAGATAAAGCCAACAGACTTTAAAAAAAGGGTTGGCTTTTTCACCTGTCATGTCCTTTATGATGCCATACAACCGCTCTGTCCCTTGTTGGAAATGAAAAAGAGTACATATTAGCACATACAGTAACTAGATCGGTCAGTTTACTAAGAGGGATAAATCTAAAGATACTGTCAATGTAGCAGTAGTCATTAAGAGTACAACTCAGCCTGTGAAAACCTTTGTGTGTCCTCTACAGTTCAGGAGGAAAAATCTAAAATCTATTATTTTCTTAAACTTGAGCTTGAATGGCACTCTTTCTTAATCCACCAGCTTCAGTGAGTCCACTATTTTACTGAAAGTTTTCCCACATGTGAATACCAGAAAGGTTGTGTACTAGATCCGTGTAAACTAAAGAGGAAAAGGGGGAATGGTGGGAGGTAATAAAATTTCAGAGATGAGCCAAAAGGTAACTGACCAGGCGTTATGTTGGATCAGCTCAGATACCATATGAATCTGCATGTACACATGAACCATCCGCCTTCCATCCACTCAAGCTAATACATTTCTTTGACCCACACCGGAATAAAAATTTCACTCCTCCTATTCCAATTTACATCAAAGTGGTTGCTTCTCCTGTTGGTTGTTGTATAAGCTGTAGATGGTGTTAAAACTTTTTTTTTTCTTTGATTACATCCCTGTACTTACCAAATAGCCACCCCAGTGCCAGAGTTTCAAACACACAGAGAAAGAGGATGCAGGCTCCATTACAAGCGTAGTAATCAAACATCTGGAACACAAACATTCCCCCCTGGAGACAACAGAGGAGACATTTATTTGACAGATGTTTATATGTATGGATATAGTTATAGATTTTATTTATTATACTTGATATTTTATCCTCTGATGTGTGGAAGTCCTGATTCATTTTTTTTCACATTATTCCAAAATATTATCACCATACTTTTCTGACTATAAGCCGCACCTGTATATAAGCCACACCCACTAAATTTGACATCTAAAACCACTAATGCTGTCTTCTTCAGTGTTGGAATTTAACAGCCTTGGTATTACTTCTTCACATATGTTCTCATTTATATTTGTTTATATTCCTCCGTAAATTAGCCGCATCATAGTTTAAGTCGAAATTTTCAAAGCGTTGGAAAAAAGTAGTGGCTTATAGTCTTATTTACTCTAATCAAACAAAACCATTGAATAATAACAAACAGTCTCATCCTAGGACCACCCCCCAGCAAACATGTTGGTAGGCTGACCCATAATTACTCAGCACTCATGAATTGCACAACATTGTACATTAACAACCATGTTTAATTTTTTACAATCTGGCAAAACGCATTAGTAATGAGTATCTGTCAGTACTGAAGTAGGTCCAAAATGTTTAAGAGTGGACAGAATGATTGAAACTTGGATGAAATGAGTGACTTAAAACAAATGTTAAGCATAAAATTGTTGAAGGCCATACCAGTCGCATTTCAAAATTAACAAAATTATTTATATTTTGGCATCAAAATACTGTTGCAACGGATAAATACATATTAAATATATACATTAACATTATATGCAGACCTCAGTGATCATAACAAGCTGAGCAGAGAAGCTTGTCAGGCAGAAAAAGATGAGGAGAAGCTCCCGTCGACCTTTCTTGCGCATTATTTTGGGAAACAAGTCTATGATGGATGTCATCACCACCTCCATTGCAACAAACTGTACATAGGAAGAGCAAGACAGAATAAGTACACGTTCAATTGGAAATATGTTTACCCAAAAAGAGTTTGTGAATATCTTACTTGTGTGTCCAGACCCAAGAGAAGAAGCATGACAAAGAAACAGACAGACCACAGCTGGGGCAGAGGCATGAGGGCCACAGCCTGAGGGTAAGCAATGAATGCCAAACCTGGACCTGTGAGGCAACATCAGAATGATGCAAGACTCACCACCATTGTTACAGGATGAGCCCAGGTAAATAAACACGGTCACTATTTAATAGCCCTAACAACGAAAATCAATACTAGTTTCATTCATGTTCATGGCTGTGGGTCAACTGTGGAGATCTGTAAACATGCAACTTGGCGTCTTGTCATCCTCTCAGTGGTAGCCATCTACCTGAGGCTTGTGACGTCATTTATAGGTGACACAGCAGCCACGGATGTGAATGAAACTAGTATTTATTTTCAAGTTAAACCCCAACCAAACAACCACTGAACACTATCGGAGCTTGTACTCGCCAATCACCGCAACCCTTCGAAGAGTGAATCAGGAAGGAGGCTCACCGGCGAACAGGTGAGCTTACCCAGCTTGTGTCTCCAGTCATGAAAAACAGTCCTACCTTTCAACTGGCTGTCTCTTTTCTTTAACGCTAGATGTTAGGAGCTATTAAATAGTGACCGTGTTTATTTACCTGGGCTTATCCCATAACATAATTGGGGGTTCGTCCGGGATCCATCTGAGGACTCATGACTTGCATCAGCAGTCCTCAATGGAACCAGCTTAGATACTTAGTTACATCCAGACATTGTTTTGTGTAAAGGGGCACAGTGAGTTGTATTCAGCTCGGGAAGAGCATTGTGTTGCTAGGTTAGAATCAGGCCTTGGACACATAGCTACGTGCAGGCTAGCTGCACAGTGCAAACTTTTCACACTACCAATGTTTGTGTATGTATTTAAAACGTAGATAGCCAGCTGATTAACAATTTTCCCTCTTGTGTATTAACATGGACAGTTTATAAGTATTTGTTCTGTTTGTGCAGGTCTGATAAATGTTTGGTGAATATACGCGTGTGGTTGTGGCTTGTTTCGTAAGTAGCGATCCATGTGGAGATTTGGGTTGTTTGGCGTGTTTCTGAGAAACACTGCAGGTTTTCAGCAGTTTTGTTAAATCATGTCAAATTAAACTATCTCCCTGTATGGTTAAGTTTTGCTTGTAAGGCTATTGTGCATTGTTACCTTTGAGGTAATTTGTTAGGGTTTTTCCGATTTGTTTAGCCTGTTTTGTGTATAAATATAACTTCAACTACAGCTACTTTTAAGGTTGGGGAATTTTACGACAGTGGTTTTGGACGCAGTAAATAAAAGTGAATAAACTTAAAAAGGAGGATTTAGTTGCTGTCGCAGAACATTTTGAGGAAGATATTAACCTGGAGACAAAGAAACTGGCAACTGTTGAAACTTTCATTAAGGAACTACATTTGCATGACCCTGTTCAGGAGAGGGAGAGGGAGCAGGGGCGTAAGCTTGAGTTGATGAGGGAAAAAGCAAAGGCTGAAGAGAGGGACAGGATGCTGCAACTTGAATTTGCCAAGGTAAGAGCATGAGAACAGGAGCAAAAACTCAAGTAAGCTAAGATAGCATTAGAACAAGAGAAGCTTACAGCTAACAATAATGCCTCATAACGTGTCTTGTAATGGTACTATTTTATATGCAAGGATACGCAAGTGACGTCAACACAGGTAGTGATATGACAGGTTTCTGGCAGATACTGTAGACAGCGAGAGTGCAAAACCAACAACATCCATTACTCTTTTTGGTAGGTACTACTTCAGTAGACTGCCATTTGGAATCACAAGCGCACCTAAAAGTTGTCACTGAGCTTGAACCACCAAGTTATGCACTGACCTGAGGAGGATCCTTTGAATGATTCAATACCTAGGCAGATATCTCCAAAACCTGTCTGAGGTCACTAAACCCCTCAATGACTTACTGAAAAATGATGCAACATGGGCTTGGACTGCAGCTCAGGAGGAAGCCTTCAAGAAGGTGAAGTAGCTTGTCACAAAGTCTCCTGTGCTAGCATTCTATGATGTTAATAAACCAACTATTGTAAGTGCAGATGCTAGTATTTATGGTTTAAGAGGAGTCCTGCTACAGAACCATGACGGCCAGCTAAAACCTGTAAGCTTTTGTTCCAGAACACTCACAACTGCTGAAGGCAGATCCATACCACAGTTCCAACATTAGAAACCAAGCTACAGCCAGTATGGCCAGATCTCCAGCAAGTGAGACTGGTTGATGAGAGAGCAAAACAAGGTTACAGACATGCCTACAATACCAGGCATGACGTCCGTCTACCAGAACTCCAGCAAGGACTCAGTGTTGCTGTGAAACTGGACAGTGAGAAAGGATGGACAAAGACGGCCACTGTCCTTAAATGATGGACTCACCACGGTCAGTCCAGACAGATGGAGGAGAACTTCGCCAGAGCCGTCGTCATCTGAGCCCCCCCCTCAGTACTCCAAACACTTCTGAGAAGGGTGGAGAAGATCACGTTGAGTGATAGAGAGCCGCACTCACCTGCTCCAGCATTCGATCCACCACCTGATTTACCTCCAGTCACTGTGCCAGTGACTCCAGTACACATGACCTCTAGTGAAAGACTTGTGAAACCACCAGACATATATGGAGAGTATGTGAAGTAGTTAAATAATAATCTGTGTTTAGTGGCAGAGTTCTGTTTAGAGACAAATTTATCAGAGACTGTTAAGGTGAAATGACTGTCATAAAGAAGAAAGACACTAAGAGACTGTTCTGTTAAACAATGAAAGAAAGTGGCAGAAACTGTTCTTTTGTCACATATGGTAGTCTCATGAAGAAAAAAAAGGGTTAGTGCATATAGATGTGATGATGCAAATTCATATTTGTCAAGAGTTAGTTTTGTTATCAAGTTAGACTAAGCCACAGTGATGTATTGTAATGGTACTATTTCATGTGTAATGATACACAAGTGACGTCAACACAGGTAGTGATAGGACAGGAAGAAGTCGGTGAGTAGTCAGATTACGCGGGTGAAGTAGTTTGTGTACAGTCCAGTTAGTCTCAGTCCAGTGTTATGTTATGACTCATATAGGAGCCAAAGTACCCTAGATTTTATTTGGGAAATGGGATAAACTCATATTTTATTTCTATGGGTCAGTAGCCTACAGGTATGGCATATCTCAGGAAATTGTATTATAGATTCTTACATTTTATAAGTTACTTTAAATAATGTTTAATATGTTTACATTGATAACTTTAAGATGTACATAAAAAAGACATTTTTATGTTATAGTTCACCTTTAGGTGTGTTGGTTTGATACAGAAACTCAGGAAAATGTTTTATTTAGCTCAGAACTCATTTTGATATTTACTGCTACTGCCCCTTTAAGAGACTGGCAGTTTTCCTGCACTTTCTGACTGGAGCGTCAGTGTGGTGTCGGCGGTGGATTAAGAGACTGAACCAACACAGTTTTCTTACTGTAGCTCGTAGTGGTACGTAGGGGTACGTAGGGGTATGTAGCTGTACTTAGCGGTACGTAGCTGTTAAAATAACGTGGCAGTATCAGTCAGCTTTAGTTATAGTTTAGGAAATACTGCTTTGATCACTCCTGTATGAGGATTGCACTGTGGAACCAGAATAAATATTTTTGTTATCTTTTTACATCAGAATACTGTGGAGGTTTCTTCCTTGATACCAAGGTAGCCACTGCAGCACGAGTAACATTAACTTTGACCTATGGACCGTTGGCCCTCACTGCTCATGTCAGGAAAGTCAACAAAGACAGGTGCTGCGTCCTGACCAAGGGGCAAACTCCCCACTTCTGCATTGAAGCCAACCAGTAAGTACAAAAACTTGCAATTCCTCGACTGACCGCTTGAGGCTGGCTCCAAAAGGGAGCAAATTCTCATTGGAGCCCATGTTAAAACGGCCAACTTTAGAGCAGAAATAAACATATTTACAGCCTGGTTCAAAAAACGTTTTTTTTTGTCTACAGCTTCTCTATCATCTCATGAAAACTCTAAGAGGGGTGAATTTTTTTTAAGACATTTGTTTATTTTATATTTAAGCTTAAAATTTGGCCATTTTTGGGCATGGCCTCGTTGATTGACAGCCTATTGACATATAGCAGGGGGCTGTTAGCTGAGTGGGTGTGGTGTCCGTCCTTCGACCCCCACCTCTTTTCCCATATTTGGTTTTTTGTCGTTTAGGCGGTGTTGTTGTTAATAAAGAAAGCTCCAGTCAGGAAGAGGAACTCTCTTGTGGTCTGGCTGATACCTTTTTTGATAAGCTAGCTGAGTTGTCTCCTTGTTTGCGGTTTTCACCTGAAGCTCTTGTTTCAGAGCAAGGAAAGAAAAGGAACTATTCATCATGCTTCATTCTCAACACCATCTACTGTCTGCCCTCATTGCTCTGCCAATTTTTTTCCCTCAGTAATTTAATCTTTTATGGGACAGTAAGGGATCATGTTTTTTTTAAATTTTAGCATAGGGGAGGGACAACTCAAAATGATTGCATTTAATTAATTTAAATTTTTCTTGCCAAAATACATGTTGTACTGCTGTATTGTGACAGGACTCACTAAGTTTGGTATCTTCCAGCCCTAAGCCCTAACTTGACCTCAATGGACCTTACACCCTCAACTGCCCATAATGCATCATAAGCCCCAGAGCTCAGTCTGTTTTGAGAGAAGAGAGTAGGAGAACTCAGTATTAATGGATGGAGAAAGAATATGCCTTTGAATAATTCTTGTTTTTTATCATATATTTCCACCAATTAAATGGTTCAGGGTTCTTTTGTTGGATAAAGAAGATGACAAGGTTGCATCAAATCCCCAAAACAAATGTCCAGCCTTCATTTCATTTAAGTTAAACTACAAAAGTATTTTTGCCTGAACTTAACTTTTCTATTACCCTTATCCTTAACACCCAACTTAGCAGTTGGCATACTTAGATA
>JAPZDZ010000024.1:6878645-6891983 GCA_029783805.1 Acanthurus tennentii | reverse complement strand
AACATCACCTCCCACCTGATGCTGCCAATCTCATGGAGCCCCCCTGAGATAGCCAGCACTCGTCGTCTAGAGGGAAAGAAGAACTAAATGAGGACTAAAATCTGACACTTTTTCGTAAAGGATAAGTTAATCAACCTAGATAAACATACTCCCAGAATTCTGTGGCAGAAGAGGTTGTGCCAGTCTTGTTGGTCCTTTCAAAGGTGTTATTTCTTGTTGAAATGTCTAAACAGTCATCTGAAAGGACAGCGAAAATAACATGACAATGGTAATAATAATTAACATATTATTTAATGCTGTTTTTTCAGTAACATACATGGCTAAGTAAAGATGAGAGATGCTGCGCTGGAGAGGTCTTTCAATTCACATAAAACTCATACTATCGTCACATCATTATATCAAATTATTACATATGACATTACTCTGTTACTAAAATCAACCTCAATGCATGTGATAGACAATATCCATATTACTTGTGTTCCAGTAGTTGTTGCAGCCGGCCCAGGGGAGCTGAGAGCTGAAGGAGAAAACCAGCTAAAGCAGAGCCCACGACAGAATGATGCTGTAGGTCACAGTCATGTACAAGATGATCAGCAGACCAGCGTAGCCTATACCTGAGGGGTCACATATGGTGCTTTTTGTTATTTTTTTGCTTTTTGTTGTTTTTGTTGTTAGACAGAACTTGACTACCTCCATTTATCCATTTCCAGATCTCTCTTTTATTTTTAAACTTTTTTTTTGATGCAACTTTCACATACATACGAATATGCGTGCATGCACAAACACATGGAACACAAGGTCAGGGAGTCAGAACATGCAAAAAAATAAAAAATAAAAAAATAATAACAATAATAAATCAATAAATAAAAAGAAACAAAATAATAATAATGATGCTGATCTGTACATAAACATGTACTGTGCACAGTATACATATCTGTATCTACACTTGTTTATGCTGTGCAGTAACATTGTTGAAATAGGGCAACAACAAAATTTATTACTGGGCTAAGAAAAGGGTCCATTTTTCCCAGCGTCTTTCCCCTACGCCCTTCTGTAGCCTCAGATTATAGGTACTCTGTTCCATGTTATGTAACTGGTTTACAGTGTTTATAAAGGTGTCCACAGAGGGGCCGTGGTTCTGAAGCCAGCATCTCGTGATAGCTTTCTTGCTAGCTGCCATAAAGATCTTTAGAAGGTGTACATCACCCTTGTTTAAAACCTTTGGTAGAAGTCCAAGATATGATATGAAAAAAGACATTTTGATATCAAAATGTATGTTTTAAAAATTATTCTAGACACTTCCTCCCAAATAGCTTAATATGAGGACAAGTCCAAAATATATGTGCATGATCTGCCATTATTCTTCCACACCTCCAGCATGGCAGTGGAGTTCCCATTTGTCTAGATTTTTGTTTCGGGATTATAAAGAAGTGATGATGTTCTTCGAGCAGAAATCCCTCCTGATTAAAGAATTTGTGGAAGAGGTTTGTGTTTCCCATACAGTACTCCACATTTCTTTTGTTATTTCTATTGCATTTCCTTCCCTCACTTTAGCTTTATGTATACTGTTGAGTGTTCATTCAGAGATAAGATGCCAAAGTATATCCTACTTACAATGCCCTTGCCCTGATTTGTAGGCATCAATAAATACTTTAATTAGTGCCGATGGATCAGTGTATTTATTCCTTTTTTCTCTTACCAGAAATAACTGCGAAGCTGGAGATATTGGTAGAAATCTGTTCTGTTCTAAAATCTGAGTCGTATGCTTGCCAACTGATTAATTTAGTCTCCCTTCGAATATGAAATCTCTTCCCTCCATACTTTAAGTGAAAAACTAATCCTTGGAGTGGACTTTCATTTCAACTCCTCCTCCCTTCTGGAGCAGCCAAAAAGTGCCTGTATCGGTATGGTGATTTGAGACATCACAATACTCTTCCACTTAACAGCACAAACTGGATTACACCTGTATACCAAAGGTCTAAGCTGGACTGACATGTAGTAGTCTTTTAAACATGGAAGGGCTAAACCCCCTTTCTCTTTTTCTAATTGAAGTACTGAGTATTTCACCCTGGGCTTTCTGTTACACCAAATAAAACGTGATATATATTCATCACACTCTCTGAATTGTTTAGAGGGAAATCTCTACTGGGAGGGATAGAAATACATACAACACTAGTGGTAGAATGTTCATCTTGACTGCCCTAATTCTATCATCAAAGTCAAGTGGGAGCAAACTCCATCCATTAATGTCATCATATGATCTTTTATTGATGTAATTGTAGTTGATATCATAAAGTAATGATATGTCCTTTGGGATGAGAACACCTAAGTACTTTACATACAAGGAGAACCAATTGAAGTTATGTTTATCGATCATTTCTTGCGTGGGGGTATAATTACATAATAATACCTATGTTTTATATGTATTAATAACATAGCCAGAATATTGCCCATATGTTTGGAAAATGTTTATCAACAATGGAACACTGGGACCAGGTTCCCTGACTGTAATCAACACTTCATCTGCGTATAATGATATTTTATATTCATTCTCTCCAATACAAATGCCCTCTAAAGCCACCTCTTGCCTGATTGCTTGGGCCAGCGGTTCTATAAAAAGACTGAATAAAAAGGGGATAGCTGGGCAGCCTTGTCTACAGCCACGTTGTATAGCTATAGTGTTTGATAAAATACCATTTATCTTGATTCTAGCTGTAGGCGAAGTATAAAGTGCTTGTATAGAGCGTATAAAATCCCTCTTAAATCCAAATCTAGACATAACTGAAAGAAAAAGTCCCACCCAACTGAATCAAAAGCCTTTTCGCCATCCAAACTGAGCATAATGGAACTTATTTTTCACTTTTGAATTTGGTGAACGATATGAAGTGCTCTCCTAATGTTATCATGAGTCTGCCTGTCTTTTATAAAACCTGTCGAATCGTCATCGATAATTGTGGCACCACTGCTTCCAACCCTTTGGATAGTATAGAAGCATAGAGTTTACAATCGGTGTTTAATACACTTATAGGCCTATATCCTGAACAGTCCATCTTATCTCTACCTTCTTTAGGATAACTGATATAAATGCCTTCCTCCAGGAAGGGGACACAGTACCCTCTTTCAGGATATATTTAAAACAGGTGTAAAGCAGCAAAATTCGCTTACTCCTCATAGCCTTGTACCACTCAGGCAGGAATCCATCTGTGCCAGTTGACTTATTATTGTTAAGATTTGAGATTGCCTTATCAATTTCTTCCATTGTAATTACAGATGTGAGTACCTGGTTTTGTTCTATACCTATTGAGGGAAATCTGGTGAATTTAGGAAATTCTCAATTGTATGCCTACCTGTTTTATCCACTTGTGTATACAAAGATTTATAATATCTTTCAATATCTTTTTTCAATATCTTTTTTTTCAGGCTCTTTAGATACCCTCTGGAGTGTTAATAAATTTTTTGGTAACTTGGTCTTTAATTTTTAAAATTTTTCTTTCAGCCTGTTGTTTCCGAAGTCTCTAGGCTAGTAATTTTGTAGCTTTTGGTCCTGCTTCATAATACCTCTGCTTCATATATCGTATGTTCTTCTCTACCTCCTCACCGATTATTTTATCAATGTCCTTTCTAATTGGTTTCATTATTTGTAGAATGTCAGGATCCTTACTAATATTGTGTCTCTGTTCCATATTTCAAAGCTGTTGTTGTAGGTTAGACAGTTTCTTGTTTTTGAGTTTCTTAAGGAGTGATGTCTTAGCTATAATAGATCCTTTGAGAACCGCCTTGGCTGCATCCCAGAGTATGGCTGGGTTTACATCACCTGTGTCATTTTCTTGTGAGTATGAATCCAATTGTGCAGCCATGTCCATTACAAACATTTGATCATTAAGCATTCCAGTGTTTAACCTCCATAAGATGTTTTTCTGTTTATTTTGTAAATGTATTTTTAAGTACATTCCTGAGTGATCTCAGACATCCCCGACTTACACCAGACCAATTAGATTGGGGGGGGGGGGGGGTCGAAATCAATTATCCTTTCCAACGTTTCCTACGCTGGGGTCTCCCTACAAAAACGTTTGAGCTCATCCCGGATTTGATCCTGGTGTATTTTACCGTTGTCCCGTCTGATTGGTCCCACAGTACCCAATGGCAAAAGATTATTTGAGCTATTAAGGGTGACTGAGTTGAAGTGCACGCGCAGTGGAGTTGAAAATGGATATTCTTTTCTTTCAGCTTCCTTTTGATCGGGATATATTCCTTTCTTTTTAGCAGAACCTCCTCTGCGTAGTTGTGATCGAAATACGCTCACTTGTTTTGAACATGATCTCTTTTTTTCTCTCAGGCAGCGCTTAGGACTTTCTCTTTCACTGTGTACTCAAGGAAGCGCACCACAATGCTGCACGGTGGTCTTCCCGTGGGCGGTTGTTGAGTCAGGGATCTATGGGCCCCTTCAATACCCAGATTTTGATCCTGTTTCGAACCAAGTTTCATGCCTAGTCCACTCTTTATCAAATTTTCAACAATTTCATTTTTCATTTTTCACCCCGTATATCTGAATATTTTTACGCCTGGAGCAGCCCTCCAGGTCGGTGATCTTATTTTGCATAGCCTCTTGATTTTTCAGCAGCTGAGTGAGTGAGTGTCCTTAACTCCTATATCCCACCTTTCCAAGTCCGCCACCCTGTCCTCCACCTCACCCAAACGCCAGACCGCTCCCTGTATCTCTCCGGTCACTTCTTGTAATTTCTGGTCGATTTCCGACGTTAACCCATCCACATGTTTCTTCATATCCTCACATACACTGGAGTGAAGTTCAACAAGTTACTTCTTCACCTCAGACTAGAGTGTAAACATCCCGTTACACATCACTTCGTCCATTACTTTACATATGGAGTCAAGCATCGAGTTAGTAGTGTCACCCTCCGCTCTAGGCGGCCAAGTCTTTTCTCCATGTCTTGTTCCGTTATTTTACTTAGTCTTGTCGTCACACCCTTTCTATATTTTTTCCCAGACATGTCTGTATTACAGTTCAAGTTTAAGTTCCTCAAGCTAGAGAGGATTTTTCTAGGCCTATGCAGGAACTCACAAACTATGCCACCGTGCCTTGTTTCGCGCCACCGGAAGTCCCCAGATCTCTTTTTAGTTCAGGCCAACAGAAACCCAACTGTCCAAGTATATAAAGCTCATTCACGCTGAGAGAGTAATTTACCTAATGTTGAGTACATAATAATTATTTTTAAAAGTTTAAAGAAAAAGTAAAAAAAAAGGTTGATTTCTAGTATTGATTTTAATAAAAATTATAAATTTGGCTATTTTTTGACAAGTGGAGGAGGCCAAACTTCTTTTTTTCTGTTTCTCTGTTTTCTTAAGAAGCATTTCTATCTGTAATGTTTGTATATATAAAATCAAATAAAAATAAAACTGATTATTTGGTCTGTGCACCATTAATTTAGCATTTCACCCCAATGACACTGACACACTAATGTTTACCAGCAGCCTACAGCGTGAAGTTTGTTTATTCTGTGCATTCCCCTCTTTGTCAAACCACATTATTCCCACAATGCAACTCAACCACATATACTTCCCATATACAGTATATTTCAATGTTTGCTAACACAACTGAAGATTTTCCCCTGCCCGGTTTGAACATTAATTCTCTTTTTTAATCTTAGAATAAGCTTGGCAGAGGGTATGCTGTTACTTTTGTCAATGTTTGCCTTGTACTGATAACCAGGACGCAGCTCTAACTGCAAAAGACAAGCATGTCTTTCATCATTTTTAAGTTTGTGTTTGATCCACTAAAGGTAAGTAATGTGTGACAGTCTTACATGATCTCTTTTAAAAACACTGAACAACTGTGACTTTTCTACCTTCTGCCAGTGGGCAGAGTTTCCTCCAGCAGGTGATGCTGCCCTCTTGAGTGTACTGGCCTACAGTCGTCTCCAGCAGGAACAAAGGAATGCCACAGGTTATGACAAACACCAGATATGGCACCAGGAATGCACCTGAATTTAGAAATTACACAACAATTTATACCTGTGCCACTGAGTTTGCATTGCAAGTACAGAGCATGGTATTTGCTTACCCCCTCCGTTTTTGTAACAGAGGTAAGGAAACCTCCACACGTTGCCCAGGCCAACAACATTTCCTGCCACAGCCAAGAGAAACTCAATCTTACTGGCCCATTGTCCTCTCTTCTCCACCTCATCTGCTTGATTTGTTTTGCTCATCTTTTTATCCAACATGGCTAGAAGCTCGGTGTAGACCTGATGCCCTCCTAACAAATACACTGTGCCTCTAGGTTTTCTCTTCTTTTATATTCAATTCCATGTCATGTAATGAGCAACTGCTTGAAAAGTTAATCAGTTCTCAGTGGAAATTATCTTGACCATCTTTCTGTGTTAAGTATTATTGAATATGCAACATGAATGCAACACATTGGCTATGCTAAATCTTTTTTTTTTCAATTTTGTTTATTATGACCCCAAAGAAACGTGTTTTTCAGTGATGGAAATGACCTACAGTCATTGCATTGAACTTTACAACACTATGCAGTACACCAACAATGGTCAGAATTATTGTAAACATTATGTCTGTGTGTGATTGTCATTGTGAAGAGAGCAGAGAAAAAGCAGAAGAAACAAATGAGTAAGTGCATTGCGATGGAAACAATAAGCCTTGCTTGTTTTTACCCTATTATTGTAGGATGAAACACTGAAGAGTAAATTTGAACAAAATCAGTAATCAGCCAGCTCAGTGCCAGATCTTTGTTGTTGGACACACAAAAGCAGTTGACAGAGTTGAGGATCAAGCAACTTGTAATATCAGCCATCAGTGGACTCATGAAGTTCCTCCTCACGTATGTGCTGCAGCTCTGCTTCTCTCTTTTGGGTCAGTGTGCAGTCAGTCTCAGGTTGGGAAAGATAGTAGAAACGCTGACGAATTAAGAGACATATTGAATAATTTAAATGTTTGAAATGAAACCTATCACAGTGGTGTAAGGTGGTTGCGTACTATTTGTTTATTTCATGGTTGCATTGTTGAAACAGCATTAATGGATTAACGCAGAATCAGTAATACTGGATGTTAAAGTAAGGAGACTTAGAACTTTAAATTTTTTTGTCTTGTTTTGCCCTTTTTTAGAATAGAAGCTAATTTTTTTATCCACAGTTTTTTTTAATTGCAGCAAAAGTCTTAAAAGGACCCTCTACTTTGTGATTCGTAGACAAACAATCCTGAAAATTCAAATGCTTTTACAATAAATGTCATATAATTTCCTTATTTACTGAACATAGTCAACTGCACAGTTGGCCCACCTGACTCAGACTTTCAGTCCCAGTACTCAGTTTATAAAGCGCCAGTCCTGGCACCAGCAGGATGGAGGAGAGGGCCAGTATCCAGCCCACCATGTGTGCCCAGACTGGATATGTGTACCAGCGGTTAAAGGTCAGAGGTTGGTACCAAATTAAAGAACATATAAAAGTGCCCTGCAGAAACATTAAAAAGAAAGACATAGTAGTTGTCTGAGTATTTCAGTACACAGATTTCATCACACACACACATTTTAAGGTCACTATTACATTTAGGGACATTTTCAGGTGTATGAGGAGACTCAGTGTGTACAGTAAACGCAACACTATAATTTGGACTCACCAGTGAAACCAACGGAGTGAGATAAAGCCAACAGACTTTAAAAAAAAGGTTGGCTTTTTCACCTGTCATGTCCTTTATGATGCTGTACAACCCTTTGTAGGACATGAAATAGAGTGAATATAAGCACATACAGTAACAAGATCAGTCAATATGTTTAGAGGGATATATCTATAGATACTGTCAATGTAGCGGTAGTCATTAAGAGTATGACTCAGCTTGTGAAAACCTTTGTGTGTCCTCTACGGTTCAGGAGGAAAAATCTCAAATCCAGTGTTTCTTAAACTTGAGCTTGAAAGGTACAAATCCTTATTTTGTGCAACTTGAATTTTTTTTCTTTGTGATTACACCAGCTTCAGTGAGCCCACTATTTTATAATTTATTGATAGATGTGTTATACTAACTGGGGCTTTTACAGAAAATTTTCCTTCATGCGAATACCAGAAAGATTATATACTAGATCAGTGTAACACTAATGATGAGCCAAATGGTGTTGACCAGGTGTTATGTTGGATCAACTCAGGTACCGTCTGAATCTGGATGTACACACAAACCATCCATAACTTATAACTTACAACTTTTATTTTACTATAAAAGTTTTTTCTTTGATTACATCCCTGTGCCTACCAAATAGCCGTCCCAGTACAAGAACTTCAAACACACAGAGGAAGAGGATGCAGGCTCCATTACAAGCGTAGTAATCAAACATCTGGAACACAAACATCCCCCCCGTAGACAACAGAGGAGACATTTGTTTGACAGATATTTGTATGTACAGATATAGATAAAGATGATGATAAAGATGAGGACCCTATTGTTTCTCGTTGATTTAGCACTTAAATACATTTTTCAGGTGCTTGACTAAATGAAAACTCATGAAATTTGACACACATCCGGTCCCACAAAAATTGCGATGTAGTATAGTTTTCATACAAGGGCATGGCAAATTGGCTCAATAACACCCCCTAACAATTTTCAAAACCAAAGCCCCCCTTTCTCTTTGTCCTAGCTGCACCAAATTTGGTAGGCTGATAAACCCTTTTCAGACCTACAAAAAGCCTCTTGGGGCACCGCTCTGAAGCCTACAGGAAAGCCAGCATTTTAAATATAATGGCAATCTTAGGCTAATTTTTCCCCTCTTCCAGGGGTTGTACTTTGTTCAACTCCTCCTCGGGAATTAATCCTATCTCCTTGAAACTTGCTAAATTTGTAGATAAGGCTTTGAGGATGAAAGTAACCGTCTTTCTTTGTAATATGTGGGCGTGGTCAAATCTTGAGGTTTTGCCATGAAACAGGAAGTGAGCTGTAACTTCGCTCTTCAATGATCCAATTTGGCCAAAACTTCTTGAGCATGTTAACTGTGTGGTCTTGAACACATTCATATGCAGATATTCAAAAAAAGTCAAAGCGCCACCTGCTGGCAACAGGAAATGACATGTTTTGCACTTGCAAGTGTTGCACCCAGAAGAATCAACATAATTACATGAAACTTGGACTGAAATGCACTTAAGACTTTGTTGAAGCTCTGGTACAAAAATGGTGAGTTTTCAACAGAGCGCCTGCGTGGTGCAGTGCGGCCAAGTTTGATATTTTGCCGTGAGCACTCAAAGTCTTATAACTTCACAGATCTTTGTTCAATCTGGACCAAATTTGAAGTGCTTGATTAGATTCTTCAGATAAATACATTTATGTATTAATATCTTACCATAGTCATAGCATCACCTATTGGCAACTAAAATGACATATTTTCTTATTTTCATGAATTTCTCTCTACCGGTGGGCCAGATTTACATGAAACTGCTTACAGATAGAGTCAAGACTCTCATGATGCTTGCATGCCAGGTTTATGAATTTTGGTCAAACGCTGTGGGCGTGGCAGTGCATCCTTTGCTGTGAAACAGGAAGTAGTTTCTCAGGCACAAGGGATACATGAGAACTCACCAAATTTGGCACAGACATCAAGAGCAGTGAGTTCATTTAACTCATGAGACATTTGCTTGAGGGTGTGGCAAATTGGCTTAATAGCGCCCCCTAGAAAATTTCAACAGAGCAGCCCCCACAGACCCTTTGACATAGAATCACCAAATTTGGGTGGCTTATTCAAAAGGACAAGACCTACAAAACAGTCTCTTGGCATCATGAGTTGACTCAAACAGAAAGTCAGATATTTTCAGTCAAAGTTTGGAATTACGCCAATTTCCAGGGGTCACATTTAAAATTGCAGCTCCTCGGGGCTTCACCCTATCCACCTGAAACTTGCACAGTTTAAAGATAAGACCTTGAGGATGATACATTTGCAAGGGTGTGGGGGGCTTTTGAATGGTGTAATCGTGGCAGGCCATCAAATTTAGATCTTTGGCCAGGAGGCATAAAATAGCTCTAATTTGATAAGACTGTCAGCCTGAACACAAGTACAAGTCAAGTGTCAATCATACAGCATTTCCTGCTGGTGAAAGGAAATGTCATGTTTTCTATGAAAATGGGCTTCTATTGGTGTCTTAAACTTATGTAGTGTCCTATAAATAGATATATTTTATTCATTGTCACTTAAGATTATATGACCAAGTTAACTTGCTTTATTGTTGATAAAACACCGCTATTCTTACTATTTTTTATCTTATTTTTGTTCATTTCTGCAGCTGTCTCCCTATATGTGTTGCGCTGAGCGTCTTTGAATGCATCACCTTTCCCGTCTCTAAGAGCTTATGTGGAACATAATTACATGAACATAATTACATGAAACTTGGACTGAAATGCACTTAAGACTTTGTTGAAGCTCTGGTACAAAAAAGGTGAGTTTTCACCAGAGCGCCTGGTGCAGTGCGGCCAAGTTTGAGAGCTGTGAAAGTTTCTCTGAGCTTTCACAGCTCAGAGAAGACCCTGGTAGCCATTACCACATCATAATAAAACCCACAGCCAAAGGTGTGCGTTTTGCAAATTTGGATTAAAAAACTTGATTACAGGCACTGCAAAAAGATAGACGATGATGACGAGAACGATAATGAAATTGGTCAAAACATCTGCTGAATATTTAACGTTTGACGGCTGAAGTCTGAATGACGTCGACAAAAATCACGGAGGTAAGGTATTTTCGAGCAGTTTATATCAGAAATAATTTCTTCACGCTAAGGAATCATTTTGGATGTGAGTAGTACGTAAATGCTTGCAAATGTGGCTGTTTATGATAATTCTGATTATTTTAAAACTTCTGACAATCAGTTTGCCATCTTTATAGTACAGCTGAACTCCCATCAGATCAACTGAAACGTAAACTAAACAGATTACTCCTACGCTGCAGAGATGGTGCAGACATGTACAGGGCAAGTTTGATGTTTTTCTACTAACAGGTGTTCATAAGGGCTGTTTGGACTGACAAGTCTGTGAGAAATTGACACTTTAGTGAAACTTTATTGAAGTGTGTGAGTATTGCATTTTGTCTTTTTGCCCTGAGCTTTTTCCTTTTTAATCAGTCTATGACTTTTACCCTTTAACTCATTAGTACAAGCAGGATTAATGCAATAGTGGCCTCCTTTTTGTCATTGTGGCTCCATCTTTCACTTTCTATCATGGACCATCACTGCTAACTCTGTAACTCCTCTGCTACCAACCAACCTGGTGATGTCACAGGTCACAGTGGTGAAAGCTGGGGTCTTCCATGTTAGGGAATACATTAGGGCACATTATTTTTTTCTTTTGTTATTATATTATTATTTTACATCTTTGCATTTTTAATCAATGTCAGGTGTTTGTTGAACAGAGGGGACTTTGATATGGCACATGAATGAATTTGATTCACTGCCTGATTTCCACTTTAAAAGCAGTGAGTGCAGTTATGTGCTGGCCTGTCTGCATGAGAGAAAGAAGGCAAATACTGTTCAGGGGTGGCAGTGTGGACTGAGCAGCAGCAGTGGAGTGTGTCTGGGGCGAGTTGCTGCCCGCTCTCACAAGTCACTGGGATGCAAGGGTCCGTTCAATGCTGCTAGAAGCTATAATTTTACTTGATATCTTAACCTCTGCTGTGTGGAGGCCCTTTTTCCTTTTCTTTTTTACATATTATTCCAAAATATTATTATATTGAATGAATACAAACAAACAAAAATCAAACAAAATCATAGAATATTAACAAACAGTCTCTTCCTTGGAATCACCCCACTGCAAACATGTTAGTAGGCTGACCCATGATTACTCAGCACTCATGAATTGCATGATATTGTACATTAACAGCCATGTTTAATGTTTTACATTCTGGCAAAACGCATTCATAAAGAGTATCTGTCAGTACTGACGAAGGTCACAGAGTTTTCGAGTGGACAGAATGATTGAAAATTGGATGCAGAAATTAGTTGCTTGAAACACGTTTGGCATAAAAGTGTTGAATGCAATACCAGTTGCACTTTCAAAATTAGCAAAAATGTTTATATTTTGGCAACAAAATACTGTTGCAATGGATAAACACATATTAAATACATATTAACACTATATACAGACCTCAGTGATCATAACAAGCTGAGCAGAGAAGCATATTAGGCAGAAGAAGATGAGGAGAAGCTCCCGTCGACCTTTCTTGCGCAATTTTTTGGGAAACAAATCTATGATGGATGTCATCACCACCTCCATTGCAACAAACTGTACAGAGGAAGAGCGAAATAATAAGTACATTTCCAATCAGAAATATGTTTACTCAAAAAGAGTTTGTGAATATCTTACTTGTGAGTCTAGACCCAAGAGAAGGAGCATGACAAAGAAACAGACGGACCACAGCTGGGGCAGAGGCATGAGGGCCACAGCCTGAGGGTATGCAATGAATGCCAAGCCTGGACCTGCAAAGCAACATCAGAATGATGCAAGACTCACCACCATCTATGTCTGCCCTCATTGTTCTGCCGATTTTGCATCAGAGATTTAATCTTTTATGTGACAGTAAGGGATCATGTTTTTTATTTTAGCATAGGGGAGGGATGTAACAATTAAAATGGTTGCATTTAATTAGTTCAATTTTTTCCTTCCAAAATACATGTTGTACTGCTGTATTGTGGCAGGACTCACTAAGCTTGGTATCTTCCAGTCCTAAGCCCTAACTTGACCTCATTGACCTTACACCCTTAACTGCCCACAATGCATCATAACCCCAAGAGCTCAGTCTTTTTTGAGAGAGGAGAGTAGGAGAACTCAGTATTGATGGATGGACAAAGAATATGCCTTTGAATAATTCTTGGGTTTTTTTTATCATATTCCCACCAATGAAGTGGTTCAGGGTTCTTTTGTTGGATAAAGAAGATGAAATGCCTGTGGTGCTTTTCAGTTGGCCTTGTATGAAGAACGTGTTCTCTTAAAATTCACATTTGACAGCCATAATTCTAGCCAAAATCTTCTGAGTTGCATCAAATCCCCCCCAAAAAATGTCAGGCCTTCATATCAATTAAGTTAAAATACAAAAGTATTTTTACCTGAACACAACTTTTCTATTACCCTTATCCTTAACACCCAACTTAGCAGTTGGCATACTTTGATAACACCAGATTGTTTTGGTGCTTTGTAACACTGGGTGCAGGAGGAAGTCGTTGCGTTTTTGGGACCCAACAATCTACCTGACTCAGCCACTTCTGCAATGGGAACACCCAGCTCCTTAGCCATGAATCCCAACACAGAGAAGACTGCAAACCCAGCGACCACACTGGTGCAACTGTTCAGTAA